>APFE031658796.1:0-40795 GCA_000404065.3 Pinus taeda | reverse complement strand
ATGAAAATTGCTTTTCGACACTTTAAAACTACTAATTCAAATCCTATGCAATAGTAACTGTATAATCGACTATCAAGAACAATGGGATTGTTTCCGAAAACTAAAAACGACAGCTACGACACTTTCAGATCTAGAGACGATAGTTCGACTATGCTACTTTTTTGCAAAAAAGAACTAAAAATGACGCACAATACATAAAAACATTTATAGTTCTTTGCACTAAGGAGGCGGAATAATGCAAGAGAAGGGGGTTTTCACAGAAGTACACTGACTACAGATAGCAAGACTCCTGAATAAGACTGAAAACAGTGAGAAAAAACCACAATCTGAGGGTAAAGTTAACCCTCCGTGACCATCGCACCTGTTACACAGTGAAATCAGTATGCAGCGCACCTACTGCACTCGGGAAGTGCGATGCATACAGACTGCCTTGAAGGGAGGGTGTGATGGTAGCAGTGTGAGACTTCAAATAGGTTTTCACTCACAATTTGCAATCTAGTTCAGGTGTTTAGGTCGAGTAAGTAAAGATCAGTGTATGTAAAACACAGGGGTGATTTAAAGAGGTTACTAGAGCCACCACTTAGGGAAATTAGATTGCTTGCAGATCTATTGTTTAATTTATAAACAAAACCCAAAGATAGACTGAAGCAACATTGATCTACTTTTCAGTTGTATAACAAATGCAGTTCAAAGGCTAGCTGGCTGGACTTCAGGCTCCGTCTGTAAGTTTATAAAAGAAACAAGGATAGATAGGCTAGCAAGTATTCTAGTCGCTCCCCAGCGGAGTCGCCATTTTGTTACCGGGAATAGTGTCCACTCGGATGCTGCTATTCCCACTAAGATGGGTGGCTATCTTAGAAACAAACAATCAAAGTCTATTGTTTTCTTTTTTGAAAATAGACAAGAGGAGAACCAAGAAGACCAACCTGAGTCTTGCGTTTGATTTCCTCTCCTTCTTGATAGAGCTTCATCGCTTCTTCTTTGTCTACCTAGCTTCAAAAGAACCTTGGAATCATAGCAACATACTACTATTGAAGAAGCAAGGATCTAAATTCATAAATAATATAGGATCAGATGTGTATTAACCATATAAATGCATATATAAACAAGTACACAAGAATATGGAAGGAAACAAGAATAGCTTTATTAAAATGAAAAGTAGCAAGAGGATTACAACCATGTGCTCTGACCCAGCATCATCCTCCAGCTAGGAAGCCCTTCTTCACCTCAAGCAAAGCTTAGATCACCCAACACTATGAATGTACACCAGAAAACCAACAGCACTTCTCTATAAGATACAAAATTCCAACCCTCGGATCTCTGTGATGAGGAATCCATATATAGATGATTACAGAGAGGTGAGTCATCTTCTCGGATCTTGATTAGTGTCCTCTCTCTGATAGTTCCTACTTCCACTTGGAGAATCATGATCTCTTACTCATCCCTGGTCGAAAACAGAGAGGCAAGTGTCAGAAGGGAAGCTTCTGGAAGATTCCATGATCTTCCACCTTGCATTTTGTCCCTGCCATTTGTCCATTCCCGACCATCGCACCCTATAGAGAAGCAATTCAGTATGCATCACACCTTGTACACTAGGAAGGTGATATGCATCACACCCTCTACACTGAGCTTTCAGTATGGTCCAGTTTTGACCATTTATGAGCAGTTTTTAGTGCAGAACTTCTGGGAAATGATGTAATCAGCTAACCTTGTTCCTTTAGGTAGTGAAGCAACACTTTTAGGGAGTTAGGAGCCCTCAGTTTATGGACATTTATGATTGGGGTTGAAGTGCCCAAAAATTTCTATAACAACAAACTTAAAATGAAAAACTATGCTTGAATTCAGTTTCATTTTTAGACAAGCTGAAAATGAAAAACTATGCTTGAGATTGATTTACATGCCCCCAGCATGATGAAAGGGAGAGTCTCCTATAACTAGATGGAATTTGTTGTTGTGAAGCAGGACGATTATCCAACACTTTTTGGGCTTTGTCCAGATAGGGACAAAGGTGAATGGGATGATTCCCTTCACATAACCTACAGGGAAACTTAACTTTATCACTAGGTGCATGCCCCCCAAGCTTCATTACATTCATCTAAGTAGACTACTCATGGATATCAGGTGGATGGAATGAAGGTTCTTTTATGAGATCAAATGAAAGACTCGACTGGGATTTTACAAGATCTAGTCAAAGACTCAACTTGGAACTTGGGAACTTGTTTCCTTTTTTAATGAGCTTGACACAAGACAAGGAACTCTGCTAAAATTCCTAGTTTCATTTTTTAACAAGGTTGACACAAGACCAGGAATTATCCTCATACTCCTTGTTTCATTTTTTAACGAGGTTGACACAAGACCAGGAACTATCCTCATGGTCTGTTTCATTTTTTAACAAGGTTGACACAATAAAAGAACTATCCTCATCTTCCTTGTTTCATTTTTTAATGAGGTTGACACAAGACAAAGAAATATCGTCATGCCCTTGGTTTCATTTTTTAATGAGGTTGATACAAGACAAGGAGCTATCCTCGTGGACCTATTTCATTTTTTAATGTGGTTGACATAGTAAAAGAGCTATCCTCATCTCCTTGGTTTCACAACCCATATGAGGTCATGAAGGAGAGATCTAGTTCCAATGCCCCTAGTACATGATGTACAACATCACTGAATTGATTGTCAGTTGATGTAGGTATGGAACAAGTTGCCACATAATTAACCCATGGTGGGGATGATACCATTCATACAAAAGGATCACTTAGGGAACATGGTTGACTAGAAACCATATTTGGACCAGGAAATGAAAGCTGGTCAACGGTGACAATTCTACCTTCATGCAGGAAACACATCACTTGAAAGAGTGTGGAAACAATAGCTCCCATGCCATAAACATAGTCGTGCCCAAGAAGTAAATTGTAATCTAAAGGGCCTAGGACTACCATCACATTCAGATAAATGATTTTTCCTCCCAAAGTAATAAGTAACTATGGAAGGATCCCTAATGGTTTACTGGTTTTTCTTTTAAAAGCCAACAAATTCTGGGTAATTGGCACAAGCGACAATGAACCAAGTGCCTACTAAGCAGTTGAGGAAAGGATACTCACTGATTCACCTTCATCTATAATAGTGTCAAGTACAATCATATTATAAACTTGTACTATGATCTGGAAGGGCACATACGAAGGAAGATGAAATCCTGCCAGTTGATTCAAATCAAAGGAAGTGACTAGACTACTTGGAGGGGGTACCATAGAAACAGGAGAATTAACCCCTTGAGTTACAAGAACTAGAAGATTTTCCTCCTATCTTGATGGAACAGGAGGATTGCCTCCAAGCTCATTTGAATCTGAAGAAACAAAAAGAACTTGAGTGGTATCATATTTACTCTCTTTGGGAAAGGTACGATTTACTAAAGGTGAAATTGATTCAACTGTTACCTCGGCCTGTTGATTTGGGTCGGGTATAGACTCATAGGATTCACTTTTAGAGAGAGTGGGTTTGACCGATGGTTGATTTTGGTCAGTCAATTCATCAACTAGTCAAGGAATTAGGGATAGTTTCCTGTAACTAGATGGAAATCACTGCGGTGAAGTAGGACGGTTATCGAACACTTTTTTGGCTTCATCCAAATAGGGACAAAGGTGAATGGGGTGATTCCCTTCACATAACCTACAGGGAAACTTAACTTTACCCTTGTTTCCATGAACTTTATTACCACTAGTTGATGGTATGTCACCAACATGATCTACAAAAGTTAATGACACGGGATGATGTGAACGGGAAGACCATTCTTCTAAGATCTCAGGAATATCAGGACAATTTCGAAGAAGATGGTCTCCTGCACAAAGTTTTCATGGATATCAAACTTTGTGAGGCTTGATGGCGGTTTCTCATTAGATGTTGCATTCAAAGAAATGGTTGCTTGATTGCCCCTTTGATGAATTTGCTTCTTCTTCTTCTTCTTCCCTTTCTTCTTCTTCTTAGCCATCTGGTTACTAGTACCAATACTTTCACCAGGCAAAGAGGAAGAAGGGGAGGAAGAAGCAAATGAGAAAGAAGGAAAAGGGTCAACTTTAGGATCAACTGGAGGTTGATTTTGTCCAGTTGGAGGTGTACTTGATTGTGGAGAAATCATGACATTTTGAACCAAGGAGGTTGAAAACAACCGTACTGGCAAGCCAACGATAAATCCAGGAAGGGACAATGTAGCCATATAAGGAGCACCAATATTTCCGAAAGGAGGAAAAGGACTTTGATTCCCATCAAAAGGAATTCCTTGATCGGTGGACTCTGAATTTGTCACCATATGTTTCAACCTAAGATAAACTAAGGAGTGAGCGTGGAGGATGTTATTCGCAGTCAATTAATTTTATTTTAATCAAAATAGCATAACAAAACAAAAGAGGGATAATCTAGGCAAAATGTTTACCAAGCAACTGTGAACTGCAGAATACCTCCCAACGAACCAAGAAGTACGGGCAGACAATCTCCCCGAATGCTGTGTTCAGTGTATCATAGTTTATAAGGTAGCTGACTCAGTTACCTAAGGATGGATAGCAACCTAGAGTTGTCCTCCCATATATACCCAAAGGTACATGGAGGCTCAGTCTTATAAGCGTTGTCTAATGCAAAATCGCACAGTGAGAGCATTCCCATATACTTTACGTATTGTAACACCGCCCTATATACCCGAGGGTATGTGGACGATCTAGGATATACTCACATACGTGGAATGAGGTATCACACTTGGGATGTATTGTAGACAAGTTAGCGACAACTGCTTTGTTTTACGACGTTGAAACACATGTCTAGCCTAGACCTCTAAATGTTTTTTGTTTGCTGACAATGCTACATTAGGTAAATTCAGATAAATTTTAAGTTGATCCATTTTATAATTTGCCTTTCAATGTTCACCATGTGATGTATGTTTGCAATTCCTAAAATGCAACTATCATGATAAGCATTCTTTCCATTCAGTTTAACAATTAAAATCCTAGCTACTAGGGATAGATCAAACAAGTACTTTTTGATTAATCAACAAAGAGCACAAACTAGATGCAATTCCATAAACCATTCCTTTCAAGCATTCACAAACTTTAATATGCACAATGCATGTTTTTATTTTCAAATCCCTTAATCTTATGATGAACAAAAATGAAATATGCACAATCAATCAAAAATCTCTTTTCATAAAAATGACGATTTTGTGACAATTTCTTTTCAAGGAAAGGAAGACCTTACGACACTTTCATTTTCAAAGAAATGAGGAATTGCGACACTTTCAACAAAAAGACTAATCATTTTCACACATCAATCAATCAATCTTTTATGAATGAATAATTTACGACAATTCAACTTTTGAAGGAAAAGACGACTTTATAACACTTTTTCTGACAAAGATCAATCGACCAAAAACTAACTTTGACTATAGACTGATAATGACAAAGAAAACATTTAAAGAAACATTAATCAATCCAATCAAAGCAGGGCTAACTAAGGAGATAAAAAGATTATTTTCAGAGATAAGACATCATTGATTTTCAGCAAGGAAGCAATCAGAAGAATTTTAGTAAAAACTCAATCCAAAGGTGGGAATTTAACCTAAGGTTGATCAGTGCAGGTCAAAGAGGGGCTAATTGTGCTGTGGAGCACTAACTCTCACTAAAGACTATGCTGATTTTAATGAATTCAAAATTGATCAGTGCAAGTCAAAGAGGGCCAATCTGCACTGATTAGCATAGGTCAAAGAGGGCCAAATTGCACTGATTAAAATATTCCAAGCTTAATCAGCACAGTTCAAAGAAGGACTAACTATGCTGCAGAGAACTGTCTCTAAGGCTAGCCTGCGCTGATTCCTGTGAGGCCACTCAAGAGTCATCTAACCTCAAATTTTGACCAAAATTCAATGCAAAAGGTTGAAATACAACAAGTATGCCAAGGTATCTTAAGAGGCTAATAAGCTACTAGGAAGGATGATCACTCCCACTGTGGTTGCCAATTTGTTCTGGGAATATTTAGTGTTCTTGGACAAATGCCTAACCCTCTAGACTTAGTAGCAGGTCTAGAAACAACAGAAAAAGTAATCTCTACCTTTTCTATAATCAGTAGATAAAACAAGAGAGAAGAGAAACCTACTTGTATTTTTCTCTAGCTCCTTGTCTCCCTTAACCGATCGTGTTGCTCCTTTCTATACTTAAGTTGCTTGAAAACTAATTACACAAACACAGAGACAAAAACCCATCAAGTCAAATGATAATGATCTATTGCTTATAAATAACATGGAATTGAGAACATTATATGCATATGAAAGCATCAACATATAACACAAGCATAAGGAAAAAGTTTTTAAGACTTTATTGATAAGAGGAAGAATTACAACCCATATGTGCTCAATCCAGTGACACTCTTCCAATTCAATCCCTCTTCACCTCATAACAAGAAAGACACTTCAACACTATTACAATATTTGCAATCAATTCTAATCTCATATCACCAGCATCTCCCTACAATTCAATGATTTCCAGCCCCCTAATCTCTTAGATGAGTGATCCTTTTATAGGTGAATGAAGGAGGTTATGCCATCAATGGTGATAATGAATGCCTTTCTAAATTTAGAAATGAGTTCCATGGAAGAAGGGATAGGGGATTGATGTTCATTAACTCCCTTCCTCATCCAAATGTGAACTCAAAGGAGTAGGTGGCATTGAGAAACTTCTAGAGACTTCCAATGGATAAGGAATCTTCAAACCCTCATAGAATTTCACTCAAATTCTCTTAGCATAGGCTAAAGAGGGACCAAGTGCATTGCATAGCACCCTGTCATTGTATGGTTTGCATTGTAGTGCACCCTAATGAAGGCCTACCTGCGTTGATCTTCTTAGAGGTAGTTTTTGGATGTTTTCAGTGATGGAACCTCTTGGGAAGTGAGGCATTCTGATGACTAACTTCTTTAGGGCATGTAACAACCGCACTAGGGGTTGATGGGCCCTAATATTATCGATCTGTAAGTTGTGGTTGATGTGCCCAAATGGATCTGTAACACATATGAATTCATACAATTTTGCAGTAGCTTCAGAAATTACATTTGGTTTGGGGGATGTATACAGGCTCATGGATGGCCAACTCTAACCTTGAATTTTCCTAGCAGAGAAAAACATTGCTAAGAGGAGAGGGGAACAACCTAGGTAGAAATTAAAAAAAAAAAACCAACAATGATAAATATGCTCAATAGACCACTAGTCTCAAGTAAACCAATTTGGAAACCTCTTATGTAAGTGGAATGACACTGAGATAAGTGCCATTGATCTTCAGTCTATTATAATGGATGGAGGAAAATAATGAGTTGTTGAAATTCACTAAATACTACTTTTGGGAATTACAGAATAGGATGAATTTTTTTATCATATCCATGTCTGCAACTAACAATAACAATACACCATAAATGACAACAATAATCTCACATAGAGTAAATAACATTAAAACACATGGATTCAGAGAGATGTTCCTAGAAAACCAACTGGGAAGAAAACCAATTTGAATGAATATTTTATTGAGCAGGAAATTAGTTACAAAAGTGTGAACTATACATATATATAGTGTATTATTATTCACTTACAGGAAACTTTTAGATGGTTATGGCTCAACAACAATCTTTACTCACCAGAGGATAGAATTTATCCTCTTCTCATTTGATCATCATGTAGACTACTTCTTTCATCTCTCATCTTTGTTATTCTCCATTTCCTTTTCATCTCTTCTCTCTATTGAATGTGCTTCTTCTCCACAAATATCATTTTTAATGGACTGCCTTTGGAGGCCAACCATTATAATGGTTCGTTTCAACTTCCAAGTAACTTATGGACATTTCCTCAACTTTTCCAAAATAAAAAAATTAAATTCTTGTTACCAATTTTAAAAAGATAATTTTATAAAGATTGAATTCAAATCAACTTTCCTGTTTCTCTATGTGACCATTAGTTTTTATCTCAAATTGAATTTCCTTTTTCTTAACATGTTGTTCTTCTTGATTGGAATCAATATTTGTTACTTCACCCACAGTGTTTAACCTCATACTTTTTATCTATATTTCTTCATTGTTCCCTAGTGTTTCCATATTCATTCTTATATTCCTTGTTGCTTAGAAAATAGGATTGGAATGTTCTCTGTTTAAACTGGTGATACTTTCATTCATGCTTCATCAGATGTCAAAATATCTATTTAAAGAGTATGACCTTCATTGTCTACTCTTTGCTCTTATTCTTGATCCACAGATTGGAAAATTATTCTTTGTCACAGTTTGTATGGGTGACATTAAGGAAAATAACTTCATATACACCATTATATCTCTCCCTTATTATGTACATAGATGTGATATATTCTTCTATTATGTTTTCTATTTCTTCAAACACTTATCAATACTCTAGCTGGAGTGTACATAAACTAAAACATATAGGAGTTGGCGATGGTACTTCTTTTGTTGGATCAAATTCCACTTTCCAATATTTCATGGATAAGCTTGCCCTTTCAGGGAAGCATAACTCTTCCAAAGATACCTTCTTTTGCCTCCATGGTTATAAAATTCTACTATTAATAATTCTTTTGTACATGACTAGTGTTTATAAATTCTCTTTGGTTATCCATTTATAATGATCCAATTGATTATCATTCCTTTTAGCTGTACTCAAAATAACTTACTATTAATGTATGTTGGATCATATATGTTATCTCATCTCCATGACATGTGTTATAAATCTAATGTTCATGCTTTCCTTTGCTCAAGGTAGATATATACTCAACAATATTTTCACCAATGGTTTGCTTCCTCTTCCTCTTTGGAGCATTCTTGATTAAATCCTTTCATTTCTCAACTAACAAGTCTGAAGAAAGCTCCTTGTGACATCATGTTTAAAGGATATTTTATGGGACTATTCTAGCACCATTTTATTAAATTAGATTATTTTTTTGCTCTATTGTATCTCCAATTTGTTTAACTAAGAATACATATGAGGCGATGGAAACACTGAAATCTGGCTTAGTTGAATGTTTTCTAAGGACATTTGTGCTTTTTAATGTTCTATAATATTCATCAACTACATTTTGACTCTCTAAAGTATAGAAATTGTATTGTCATGAGTCTAATAGTGGTGTTATGTCTGACATTGTTTCGAACACCATGATGAAGTTTGTATCTTTTGAAACCATAGTAGAGTTGATATAAAAGCATGAAATTCCCATCCCCAAGGACCAATGTAGCAAACTCTACAACTCAGTGAGTTTTGCAGTAGGATACATTGCTGGTGCCTTCTGTGCAATTTTTTCACACCCTGCAGACAACTTGGTTTCTTTCCTAAATAATGCTAAGGGTGCTATCATTGGTGATGTAAGATATGAACCCATCTTTGAATTTTATTAAGTTGTTAATTTACATTTTTGGGTATTCTTAGTATGTAGTACTAACACTATTATGGATGCTTAGTTGTTGTGTGATAACCAATCAATGTTTGCTTGTGGTTATCAATTTGTGAAGAAGATGGGTGTTGTTGGTCTCTTTACTCTTGGTATTCCTTTACACATTGTTATGATTGGAGAACTTACTAGAGCAATTAGTAGAGCACAATGGAGTATCTATGATGCTTTCAAGGTGTTCATTGGCCTGCATGTTCTCTTTCCTTCTACAAGTGAATACACCATTATGGGATACCTATGATGGTTTCAAGGTGTTCATTGGCCTATAAGTTCTTTCTCTTTCATGCCACAAGTGAATACACCATTCTTGTTATTGAATTAATGGTAGGGCACTCCTGAATTATTTATGTTCCTGCATGCTGTGAAAAAACCGTGGATTGAATAAGGTTTTCATTTCATGTAATTTGACACAAGGAAACTACTAACTTATGTTGGGAATCTTGAATCATTTTTATGGTCTAATTTTCATGTTGTGGTCATTTTTGTTTTATTTTGCTACTTTTCCAGTGAAATTATACTGATCTAAGTGGTTATGAAAATTAAACAAATCAATATTCAGTAGCATTTTGTACTTTGTTTTATTTTCTTTATTGTGCCTTCCAGGAGGAAGGCTATTACAATGTGATTTAAAATTCACACATTATTATTTCATAGGCCTACCACTGGTGGATTTACACCCCCTATTGTGAAACTCAAGGAACTGAGAAAAGTGAGCTAATTTGAAGAAGCCATTCTTGAGATCAAATCTTAATGCTTAATTGGATGTCCTACAACACAAAACTTAGACATGGATGAATAAAATATCATGGAGGATTGATTCTAGATTTTTGTTTCTTCCGAATTTACGTTGATTCACACAACTTGCAAGTGTTTATGCAAATCTTATTTTTTTAGGTTAATTTTTTGTTAAAAAGGTTGGTTTAATGTTATTTTTTCCACCCATTCAGACATTAGTAGAGAACTAAACATTGAGGTTGACCATTGGGCTAAGATGGCTAGATCTTTAGTTCCCGTGATGTTAAGGAAAAGTGGCGTTATAATCTCTTGTTTAGTTTCTTTTCCCCCCATCTTTAAAATTATAAAATATAAAAATAATAATGATAAATTCCTATGCAAATTTGAATTCATCATTATGAAATCCAATGGAAATGTTATAATTCTACCAATCCTGAAATCCTGAAAATTGTTAACTTTGCTGAATTTTGAAAGGGATATAAAATTCTGCTTTCTTCATATAAAGTCTGAAGATATTGGAACCACTCTCAAATATCCTAAAACAGTTAATGGTAATGCTAAAAATTAAAGTAAAATTGACATTCTCTTTATTTTAAATGGAATTCTACATTTACTTTATGAATTTAATATTACCATTAATTACCAAGGTCCTATACTCCTCAAAGATCTATCACTTGTTCTTTTTTCTATCTTCATGGGCTAGACAAAAAATTCTTGGGACGAGTGCTCAGGTGTTCCCATTCTCTGAGAAAAGTGCGGAGGGAACATATATATCCCCCTTTTGGGCAAAGATGTCCCTCACACTAGGAAAATGAATTTGGAAATGTTGCCCAAACATTGTTGAACTTAGGGATTCTTAAAAAAATGAATTTGGAAAGCATGTTGTCCAAACATAGGTCCACTTAAATAAATGATCTCTAAATACTACATTGGCATAACTAAGATGGGAATTTTATTATGCCCAACTATCAAATGTGTAGGTCTCATATATTTTTTTATGCCATTTTTCTTTACAAGATAAGATTTGGTGTGCGACAATCGGAGAAACCTATAAGACATCGAAGACAATTGGTATTTTAAATATTTGTTCCCAGTTCGAAATGATTGACAATGAATGCATCATTAGGTCTTGAAGAGCTTGTTAAGTGAAGGAAGACCTCCCACCCACCATTCTTCCTTTATATATAATTGGAGTTGTATATTAATTTTTGGGGGATTCATAAGAGTTACATTCCAGAGGTATTCATGGGGCCCATGTAAGAACTGTGCATTGGATTTCATTTTGGCTCCATCATGATCAGTAGCTTTGTTGAATTGCCTACTGTACATGATTTTGATCTTTAATTAGCATAGTAATTATAATTCTTATTTTCATCAATTTCTACTATAGCTATATACGGTTTTTAAGTTCTTCAGTGATTTCTTTCATCTATAAACTTTTATTAAAGGATACAAAAAACAAGGGGACTTTGGGTATGTACTTTGGTTAGTCTCAAGTTTAACCAATCGAATTTGATGCTTTTGTTAGGTCGTTGAGTGTATTAACCATGTGAATGTTGCTTCCTTCTAAAATAGTTATGTTCTGCATCTATTAGACAGTTGTTTGTATTAGTTGAGCCAATCAAACCTACAAGACTTTACAAAGTTTTATAATTTAATCAAAGTTTTGGAATTTAGAATTTATAAAGTATCAAAGGTATAATTCTTTGAAGGGTGCTAGCTCAATGGAAGAGCACCTTCTTTACAAGAAAGTGGTTGGTGGTTTGATTAAATCATGCCCTAGTATTCATAGAGAATGGTAACGATAACTATATATCCCTATATATTGGATGCCAAAAATGATGCATAATTAGATGCAAATCAAGACTCAAACTTAGACACAAAATGAGGCAGAAAAAAGATGGAAATTTGGATGGAAAAACTGATGTTTAGAAACCAAAAATCAGGTAAGATTAGATGAAAAGCTGGACACAAATAATGGTGCAACATTGGACACATAAGTACACACAAAAACAGTGCAAAAATGGGCATAAAAATTGCTCAAAATTGAAAGAAAATTGAGATTCAATGTTGGATGCAAAAAGTGATGCAAAACTTGGTACAAAAACAAATGCAAAAGTGTATATAAAGAAGGGCTCAAAATTGAATGTAACACTAAACACAAAATTGGATGCAAAGGTGGACATAACACATGGCTTAACATATGATGAAAATTTGGATGCTCAAAAGGATGTAAAATTGGATGCAAGAAATGGTTTTAAAAACGAAGAAAAATTGGATGCAACAAATAATACAAAATATGGTGCAAAATGGGATGTGAAAAAGGGAGACAAATCAAATGTAAAAGTGGACGTAAAAAATGGTTCAAAAAAATATGTAAAAATAGGCACAAAATGGATGCAAAATTTGGTGCTAAATAAAATTCAAAATATGGTGCAAAGATAAACACCAAAGCTGGTGCAAAACTAGATGCAAAATGGGTAACAAAAATAGAAGAAAAAAATAGTGTAAGGCTAGATGCAAAACGTAGCATAAGACTAGATGCAAAAACTAACACAAAATGGATGCACAAAAGGACGTCAAATTGGATGCAAAAGATGGTGTAAAATTGATGCAAATGATGGTCAGAAAATGGAAGCAAATAATGACACAAAATAGGAAACAAAAAATGATGAAAAATACATGCAAAAAATGACACAAAACTAGAAGCAAAATCTATGATAATATCGTATGCAAACCTTGGTGCAAAATTTGATGCACAAAATGATGCATAATATGGTGTAAAACAGGATGAAAAATTAGGTGCAAAAAAGGATGCTTAAAAAATTGTACAATAGAGCCAGATTTAGTGCCAGGTTACTCATCCCAATTGTAAAAAAATTGCACTAAAATCTGGCGCTAAATCTGATGCAAATTTCTTGTTTTCTTGTAGTGATCTAAAATATCCATATCAACATTTTTCTCAGGAGGAGGAGGTGGAGGAAGGTCCCTTGCTTTTCCAAGGATGAAATCTTCATTGAATGTAACATCCTTGCTAATTTCAACCTTCCTTTGATCAGGAGTATAAATTCAAATGCTTTAGAATTTTCACAATATCCAACAAACATACATTTTCTTCCCGACGCATCCAACTTGTTTCTTTTTTCCTTTAGCACATGAAAATATACGGGATAGCCAAAGATACGAAGATGACCAACATTGGGCTTGACACCAGTGAATATGTCTTTCAGGGTATTTTTCCTAATGATGAGGCGCCCTATTTTGAACATATATGATGACATTTGTTTCTTCTCCCTAAACGAAATTAGACAACTTTTGATCATGGAGCATGGGACGTGCAACTTCTATAATGGACTTGTTCCTTCTTTTAGAGACTCCTTTTTTTCGGGAGTATAGGACACAATTGTCTCTTTCTTGATGCCTTCCTTCTTGCAAAAATCAATGAACTCCTTTGATATGTACTCTCCACTATTGTCAGACCTGAATATTTTTATTTTCTTCCCTATTTGATTTTTTATCAAAGATTTGAACTCCTTGAACATTTTGAAGGCTTCATCCTTGTGCCTCAAATAATATATCCATGTATTTATTGAGAAGCCATAAATGAAGTTCATATAGTAGAGATGGCCACCAATATAATTCATAGACATTGGACCACATATATTAGAATGAATGATATGGAGGATGTCGTTTGTCTTGTACTCGCTAGAGGGGGATGGTCCCCTTGTCTTCTTTCCACTGACACAACTTGTACATGATCCATCATGATGGGATTGAAATGTGGGAATCCATGAGACAAATTTCTCCAATTTCGGAAGAGCATCATAATGTAGATGGTCCAATCTTCGATGCCATAGCTCACTTAGATGATTAGTATCATGGACCACTGCTAGAAGAGGTCTTCCAGTAACCCTATAGTTTCATTCGTATCTTAATCGCAATGTGAATTCATTTCTCATAGGTGATCCAACTGGTCGAGTAAGAAAATTTTCCTTAATGAAGGAAACCCTCATCCCTTTATCTTCCAAAGTGGATATTGATACCAAATTCTTCTTCAATCCCGACACATACATCACATCATGGAGAAAAATAGATTCCCCAAAATTGAAATGAAATTTGATGGTCTGAAAACCTTTAACAGGATGAGTGGAGTCGTCTCCAAGAATAATTTTCAAATTTGACTCCTTCTCTACCAAATTAGAGACAACTTTCTTATAACTAGAGAATTGATTAGTGGCCCCACTATCAACAAACCAACTATCCCATGAGTCTAGAGGATATGAACTAGCAAGGGAATAAATAAGAATATATTCAGATTGATTTGCTACATTACTTTCATACTTGGAGAATCTTGACTTCTTTTATTGGCGACGATATTCTCCATGATCACTTGGATCATCTCTTCATCTTTCATCTCTTCCATTGCGGTCATTCCTTTAGTCATCTCTTCTTGTTTTATCATTGAACTTGTTGTTTTTGTTTATGTTATTGTAGCATGGTCCATTTTTCTTCTTGGAGCAATCTTGAGCAAAGTGGCCTTTCTTCTGAAAATTGTAGCATTCAATGTGCAATAATTCCTTCCTTCTATTTCAATGTCGAGGAGGAGGCTCTCTTGAATTTGATTGACCTCCTTTTCCTTTCTTCTTCTTCTTGTCATGAGTGATGAATGCAGTGGACTCTCCTTCTTCATGCTTTTGAATCATTCCTCTTGATATCATCCTTGAATTTTCTCGAGGGATCTTTCCAACAATTTCATAAAATGATGGGAGGAAATTGTATTTGCTTATAATAGTAATAAAGGTTTCGAAAATACGAGGGTGACCTCAATCACCAATTCCATGTCAAGCTCAAATTCCCCAACTCTTTGCACTTGATCTCTAATATGGGATATCCTCATTATGTAGGATTGCACTGACTCTCCTTTGTTCGTCTTCGTGTCTTTGAGTTAATATTTCAAGGAGATGATTTCATTCAAATTTTTTTACTTCATACATCTCATATATCTTATCATACATTTCCTTAGACTTCCTCAAATTTCCAACATATGCATGTAAATTATCTTGTAAACCATCCTCTATAATTTGTTTTTCTTTCAACTCACCTTTATTGTTCTTGTTCTTGGTGGTAGCGGAAGAATTCTCCAAAGGCTCAAGTACTTTTCCATGAATGTATTCCAAAACATCATTGTTATTAGCTATGATCTCCAACCTGACTTTCCATGCAGCAAAATTGGATGAGTCACCCAACTTCTCATTTTCCTTGAAGAAGGAAGACATCTTGACTTGACTATATTGGCTCCTTCAACTTTCCCAAAGATTATTGCTTCAATTCTTGTCTCCTTGTGGGTTTGTCCTTCACCTTAGCTTTGATACCATGTTAAATTTTTCATATTGTTTTATGTTGTATCAATTTATTTATCCCAACTCAATACTTCAATTAGAAATATTTCAAATAGAAATTAGCCTTTCCAATCAACAATTGTAATTGAAGATAGAAAAATAAATTCAATGACAAAGGAGACATTCAACACATCAATAAGAGACACCAGGTTTAATAAAATAACATGGAAAAACCCCACTAGGGGGAAAACCTTTTGAAACTCTTATTCTATTAGATTGTCATAAAATGTTCAGCAGAGAGTACAATTATCCCAATACAATATCATCCAGCAAAATAACCTAATAACATTCATAACTATGTTTCCAACATCAAAATATATCAAAGATAACTTTTCCTGTTTATGTTCAACTGCGGTCAACTTTGGTCAACGGTCAAATTTCAATCAAACTTACCAATCACATGAAGGAGGATTTGTGTGAGTGAATGAAGGTTTCAAGTCACTGCCTTGAGTCTGCAAGCTAGAAATTGTGGTCAAATTTTTCCTATGATGAGCGAATAAATGTAACCCAAAACCCTACAAATAGATGTGAGCCTTGGACCCATAATTTCATACCTTTGCTAACTTCTTTTGTCATCCCAGCCTTAGACCTATGCGAACCAATCAATGAAGAAGAGAAGAATAATATGCTTGGTGATGTCCAAATGAGCTTGAGATCACTTGTATTTATTGTTGAAAAATGGCAACAAGAAACTGCTAAAAATAGAAGTGCTAAAAGTGGCACTGCTAAAAATAGCAGTTTGGGTATCAGTGCTGGATTGGGCAACAGGGAATGAAAAATGGAAGTGCTAAAAATAGAAGTTCTATTTTTATCAGTTCAGTGTGGATTCCTATTTTAGTCAGTCCCTAGACTAGAAATAGGAAGTAAAATTCAAATTTGATATTAACAACAGTTTGTAAATTAATCAATTAAATCAGTTTGAGTTAATTAGTTAAGGAATTATGAACTTGAAGTCTATGTGAGGACATGCAACAGTTTCCCTTTGATTGAGGAATTTATCCCTTCATTAAAGGAGATAAGGATGAGTTCTATATTGAGTGTGATCAGTTGACTTAGTTTAACTAAGTCAAGTCCAGTTAGATTAGTTTAACAAGTTGTTAAATTAATGAGATTCAGTTTGCTAATGCTTGCATGCATGTAACAACTAGTATTTTCAGATAACTGAAGATTCACTCATGGATAACTCATGCATTTCAGTTCAAATAGAGACCTAGTTGAGATCAGATGGAGGAACAATGTACTATCAGTTGCTAGGATATTCCTTGGTGAATATTCTTTGCATGCAGAAGGAATATTATTCCTTATGGATTGCATAGTTGGATTTGAGGATACAACATGTATGATGTGGCTAATTCACACATGTTATGACATTGGACCCCAATTAAAACTGCGCAAGGAAATAGGAGCTTGGAGGACTTGTGGACCCTATATATACAACCCTAGGTAGTCCATGAGCTACATCATCAGAGTATAGAGAGAGCAGGATAGCTTTTGAGATGATTCTTTTTGTATGTTGTTGAGGATTTCCACTTGATTGATAATACATAGATGGGGTTTTAGGCTAGTGCTTTTCCCAGGTTATATCTTCTGTGTTATGGTTGATTACTTCTCATTCTCAGTTATATCTGTTCATGCTTGATGTTGCTCATGTTCAATTAATCTTCTACTAAGTTTATGGTAGATGTAGATCTAGTATTATGCTTTAGTACATTGCATATATCAGTTGGATCTGCAGGTGAAATTTCTACATGATATCGAGCTAGCTCATTTGTAGAGAAAATTCTACATGGTATCGGAGCACAAGTGATCAAGGAAGAATAGTATACAAGAAGGGAGAAGTTGAAGTTTGTGGTCTCTGAATATTGAATTGAGTTCTTATCACATCTATTTCACCAATGGCGTTCTATGGTTTAAGACTCGAATATGCCCTTGCTGGAAGTTCGAATTATATAGCCTGGAAGGATCGCATGGAGGAAGTACTAGAAGATAATGGTCTAAAGGACTTCATTGATCAAGAATTCCAAAAGCCAACTGATGCTACTCAACTGGCGGAATGGAAGAAGTGTGTGGCCAGAGCTAAGTGAATCCTCCTGGAGGGAGTTCAAGATCACATTGTCTCGAGCCTCCATGGGAAGGAGACTCCGTTTTAGATGTGGAAAACATTGAAAGATCTTTATCAGAATACCAATGACTAGAGGAGGTTGGCACTAAAGGACAAATTTCGAAATATCAAGTGTGAAAAGGGTGACATGATATATATGTCTCTGAACAAGCTCACCTCATGCAGAGATGAGCTTGGAAGTGTATGGATCATGATAGCAGATTATGACATGGTGATTCTTGCACTCCTAGGTCTTCCTAACATCTAGTATAGCTACTAGGACTCGATTAATGGAAGAGAGAGACTACCAGATTAGGAATGACTTTGGTCAGATTTGATGTAGGAGGAGATAAGAAGAAGCACCAGAGATGGTTCTTCATCCATGGACAATGAAGAAAATTGTGCCTTAGCGAGTAAGGCGAAGAAGCAGAAGGAGAAGGTTTCTCTTTCCAAGTCCAGTTCTTCCCATGGTGGGAAGAAGTTTGACAAATCGAAGGTACGATGCTTTCATTGTCATGAGGTGGGCCATTTTGTTACAAATTGTCCACCGAGGAAATCCAAGAAGGGATCCGGAGAAGGATTTGAAGGTGAGGCACTTGCCTCATAGTTTGAGTTGGATTTCACACTCTTCACATGCATGGTTTCATCCATGGTGGGAAGTGGTTAGTTTCTTGACAGTGGAGCTTCTTTCCACATGACCAACGACAAGAGTTTGTTCAGTACTTTGGAGGAGAAAGATCTCCACATACTCATAGTGATGCGTAATAATGAAAAGTATAGTGTCTCAGGTGTAGACACAGTTATTTTTCGAAGGGAGCATGGAGCTTGCCTTACCTTGACTGATGTCAAGTATGTACCAGGGCTAAAGAGAAACTTGGTGTCGATCATGATGCTGGAAGAAAAATGCTATGATGTAGTCTTCAGTTTGAAAGGTTTTCCTTAGACACATCATCACTAGACAGGTGAAGCAGATTGGTTCACGGGTCAAGAACCTGTATGCTCTTGAGGTTCAAGATGCATGCAAAGCCTTGAGCAGCAAGGAAACTGATGGAGACCTGCTGGTTGAAAGGGAGAGTATATTACCTCTCAACATGCAATGCTAAAAGAAGTCTCAAATGATTGTGGAGGAGCCACGATTGGTGCAACAGCTTTAGGAGGTTGTGGAGCAGCCACAATTGGAGAAGCTAAGAGGATATTGAGTAGAGACATCTACTCATGTAGAGACCTCCAGTAGGGGGAAACTTTGAACTAGGTGGCCTGAGGGATCACATGTAGCCATACCTCTAGGTAGGAGGTGGGGTGATGTGGAGTGATTGTCCCAAGGAGGAGGGGTAGGATCCTTGAGGTACCCAACCTCTTTGATTCAACTTTGCTACGGGAGCCCCGATGAGGAGTAGCAAGACTGACTGATTGGGTAGAGACAGATGTGGATGGAGTGGCAAAGAGAGATATAGCGTCGGGAATCCTAGGACAGTACAGAGCTAGCAGGTTGTAGCAATGTGAGAGGCACAAGTGTGTTGCACAGTGCAGGGTAGCACAAAGAGGTATGCAACGGTGCGAGATGCATGGAGATGTTGCAGTAGCGCAGAGGTCAGAGAGGGAACACTTGTCAGTAGCAGGTAGAGCTTCAGCATTAGAGTATGTTTCTAGCCCAACAGAGAGGTCAGTTGGGAGTTTTTTTTGTTCCGAGAGTTGTTGGAGCAACCACACTTGGTAGATGTGTTGCATGCAGAACATTTTGAAGGTACAGGATTGGGTTCGAGAAGAAGCCTTTCTTGTTGAGAGGGAGTGTTGAAAAATGGCAACAAGGAATTGCTAAAAATAGAAGTGATAAAAATAGCAGTTTGGGTATCAGTGCTAGATTGGGAAATAGGGAATGGAAAATGGAAGTGCTAAAAATAGAAGTTCTATTTTTAGCAATTCAGTGTGGATTCCTATTTTAGTCAATCCCTGGACTAGAAATAGGAAGTAAAACTAGAATTTGATATTAACAATAGTTTGTAAATCAATTATTAATTCAATTTGAGTTAATTAGTTAAGGAATTATGAACTTGAAGTCTATGTGAGGACATGCAATAGTTTCTCCTTTTATTGAGGATTTTATCCCTTGATTAAAGGAGATAAGGATGAGTTCTATACTGAGCGTGATCAGTTGACTTAGTTTAACTGAGTCAAGTCCAGTTAGATTAATTTAACAAGTTGTTAAATTAATGAGATTTAGTTTGTTAATGCTTGCATGCATGTAACAACTGGTATTTTCAGATAACTGAAGATTTACTCATGGATAACTCATGCATGTCAGTTTAGACAGAGACCCAGTTGAGATCAGATGGAGGGACAGTGTACTATCAGTTGATAGGATATTCCTTGGTGAATATTCCTTGCATGTAGAAGGAATATTATTCCTTATGGATTGCGTAGTTGGACCTGAGGTTACAGCAGGTATGATGTGGCCAATTCACACATGTTACGACATTGGACCCCATTCAAAATTGCGCAAGGAAATAGGAGCTTGGAGGACTTGTGGACCCTATATATACAAGCCTGGGTAATCCATGAGCTACATCATCATAGTACAGAGAGAGCAGGATAGATTTTGAGCTGATTCTTTTTGTATGTTGTTGAGGATTTCCACTTGATTGATAATACAGAGATGGAGTTTTAGGCTGGTGCTTTCCCCAAGTTATATCTTCTGTGTTAGGGTTGATTACTTCTCATTCTCAGTTATATCTGTTCATGCTTGATGTTGCTCATGTTCAATTAAGCTTCCGCTAAGTTTATGGTAGATGTAGATATAGTATTATGCTTTAGTACATTGCATATATTAGTTGGATCTACAGATGAAATTTCTACATGATATCAGTGAGCTGGTTGATTTGTAGAGAAAATTCTACATTTATAGGCTTTCAAGGGTGACCAATTTACCATTGGGGTCGACCTGTCTAAATGTGCATATGTGGGATTTTCTTCATGAGTACACTTTCTCTTGTCCAAATTTGATTATTTTTAGGTCAACTTTGGTCCTATAGAAAAGAGGAATTCAATGCAATCATCATCTCCATCAAATGAGTTTTCCAAACTAGAATTTGACCGTAGATGCATAATTTAAGACATGGGAATCTTTCAATAACCCCTACCTAATATTCATTCTTCTTCTACCACTACTCCTACAATAGAGAAATTTTGAGGTCTAAAATGCACCTCCTAAGGAATATTATAAAATAATAATATAAATAACAAAATAAGATTAGATTACATCATCAAATTTTAGAGGGAAAAAACTACTTTTTCAACTCGTATTTTCAACTTATCTCCCTACAATTTCACTCAAATTTCGAATGGGAGCACTCATTGGATGCATAATTTAATTCCTCATCCAATGAGTACCCATGTTGCATGCTTTTGATGGACCCTTGTACAATAAGAAATAAGAAATAAAAATAAAAATACATGAAAAACATGATTGTAATCATGTTTTTCATTTATTTATCTTTTTTCATGTAGTAAGGTTGTCCAAAGTATGCAACATGGGTAATCCATGGATGATGAATTAAATTATGCATCCAAGGAGTGGTCCCACTCGAAATTTGAGTAAAACCGTAGGAAGAAAAGTTGAAAAAGTACTTATTTTTTATTTTTATTTTTTTAACCTTTTTACTTTTTTACTCCAAAAATCGTGAATCAACCCCCATTGTTGACATCATCATCTTGAATCTTATTGGTTCTTATAAAGTTTATTTTGGTCGTACATTTTTATTTTGAGGCCCATTTTAGACCTCAAAGTTTATCTAATGGCACACGGTTTCTTCTATCACATGTGGACCCCATAGGTCTCCTAACCCTTGGGAAGTGCCTTCTTCTATAGATGTAGATCAACATGGTGAGCATGTCTCTTCATTTTTGGAAGATAATACCTCTCTAAAAATCTCATCAGTGCCTCCTAACGCTAGTCAGAAACTCCATCCTAGTATGGAATATAACCAAGATATCTTGGCCACACATGTCATAACGCTGCCTCTTCGACGTGACTCCCTTGACGATGAGTCTACTTCTCGACAAGTATTCTTAGAGGTCATGGATTCACCGATCTACCATCCTAGAGAGATTATTCCTATTCATGCCTCCAGTCTTCTTGAATTTGAAAAGGTGTAGATTCGCAAACAAAATCTTTAATCAACCCAACAGGCATCTCCTTGACCCTCCTTGGAAGATCCATCCTTGGACAGAGTCAAGTCTTGGGTTTCTAATGTTGAACTTTCCAATGAATTTTCCAACTCATCTCCACCCATAGATGAGTGTCTTGTACCCCCTTTATGTCTTGATAGTCCTTTTTAAGGAGCTCCACTAGCTCACCAAAACACTCACCGTGTATGTCCTTAGGTCATTCCTGATGATGTTATAGTTCTAAGTGTTCCCTGGCATCATCAACCTTTAGAAATCAGGTAGTTACAATTTATATGGCATGGCCCCATTATGGAGCATCATATGGTACCTCTAGTCCTCGATGAGCTCATGTATGGGAATCCTTGGCCTTTGTCTGGTAGTGGGCACACTTTAACATGACCTATTAGACTAAGTTACAATTGTACATTTTGTACATATGAGTGAGTGTGATTCTTTTATCTCTTTTTGGTTGGTGTGTGATGTGATCATTTTTCTAGAATATCATATATGCCAAAAATCCAAAAACCTTATAAAACTTTAAAAACCATAAATATATGTCATGTTTTTACCTAATCCATGTTTTATTTATTTCATTATGTGATTTAACCATGGGTCTAGTATTTTTGGGTGGTTTTTATAGTACCAGTGACGATTTTATTGTGACACCCATTAGACCTTAGGTGCATTTATCTTGAACATGGCATATAGGGGTAGGTCACATATTTCCATATCTATTGCATTATTGGCCATCATTTCCATCTTCAAGTTCCTTCGGTCTGACCCTATCAAGTTATGGCATTATTCATCTCTTCTATACACACCGTAATTTGATGGTAGAGCCTGCTTGTACATGGATGCCCTAGTTTAGCACTTTTTTTATTTCTTTGTATCCATGCATTAATTTTAATTCTCTTTTGGAATCCCTCCTTCTAAATTTCCATGACTTTAAATCTAAGTTTCATTCTATTATTTTTTATCACTTTCTGGCCTTACCCTAGGAGGATTCTGCACTCCATCCCTTGTGATTTCCACATTCTATCAGCCTATTTAAACATGATGAGCCTTGGTTTCCTCATTCCATCATCATCCTTTGCTTTTCCTATCACTCACTTTCTCTTGGTGTTTTACCCTTTCCTAGAGGGACCTCTGTGATGAGCAGTTTTATTTGCCAACCTCTCTATCTTCTTATGCTTTGACTAGTTCCATCATACCGAAACTAGTTGCTACCTTTATACGGCGCGTTCCTCTAGGAGGAGATTCTTTAGTGTCCTTATTATGCTCATTAAACCCTGAATGACACCAAGATCCTTTTTTCCTTGTTTTCATCCTTGTTAATCAATGAAAATGCCAAGTTCATTTTGGTCTTGTTTTCATGACTCGTTAAACTTATGAAAATCCTAAGCTTCTTTTGCCATATTTTCATGCTCGTAAAACCTAAATGAAAATGTTGAGCTATTTATGTCCTTTCCTACTCATTAATTAAATTGAAAGTTAGTGATCAATCACTTTTCCATTCTCAAATCTTGTTAAACCATGAGAAGGGTATGAATGTATTTTTATCTCTTTTTCTGCTTTGTTAAACTTTACGAAAATGGAACCTATTGAGAATACTTGCCTTCTCTTTTGTGCTCATTAAACCATGAAGGAAGCCAAAAAGAGAAAATGGGAAAGGAACATTTATTTTTGCTAGTCATAAAAATGGTAGCATGAATCACATCACCCTTTAACATGGCACCCATATGTGTCCTTATCTTATAGTTGCGTTTTAGATTGCCTAAGATTCGTACCATACATATAATTTTGTATACTCCTATGGATGGTTACTCTTCCAATAATTCTGGAGCATGCTTTAATGCCTCCTATGTTGTTGTAAAATATAATGTGGTGCTCATTATTCATGATACCAAGCCACTTTTTTCTCATGTTTTTAAATGTTTAAGGGAAATCCCAGCTTGAGTCAGCCATTTACAGTTTCCTGTTGACCTCTTTGAGTCAACCATCACTATGTTAGTTGTGCTTCATCATCTCATGACTTCATCCATTCACATCATTTCTCGGTCTATTCCATGTCAATTGAAGGGGGATGCATCAAGGCCCTCCTTAGACGAATATTATCCTATCAATCTTCAACTCATTATCTAGGAGCTTGATCTAGGAACCAGTAGTACCTTGGAGCTTGTAAACCTCAGTGGCGGTCTTCCCCACGATCAGTAGTGGATTTACATAATTGAATCTTGATCGGTCAAGTCTACTTATGTTTTATGCCATCTCATCTATTCACATTTCATGGACTGTACTAGGTACCTTGGAGTCCATTATCATCATTGGTGGGTCCACTCATGTCTATTAATGGTATATCTCATTGACAAGTAATCAAACAATTTCTACCATGTTCAACATCAACTCATCTATTTGCATGTCATAGATTCACAACACCTGGGTCATGTCGAAGACCCTGGTTTAGGGAAATCTCACTCTTATATGGCACATTACCCATGCTGCATGGGAATTATGCATCATTTATATACTTTGAGTACTACTCTGGGGCATCTCCTACCTATTATGTATCCATATTCCTACAGATGTATGTTGTGACATAGATCCAAACTGTATTCTCTTATGGCTATGATATTTATGATGTATTACATGGATCCACTATGTATTGTTCATGACCATGTATTAGCATTTCATGTTAATGATATGAAATGTATGTTTTTCATCCATGTTTAGTATCTCTTTATGAACGAGTATGGGTATGCCCATCTCGGGGATGTGATTAGCAAAGTTGAGACTGTAACAATTGAGTCACTATGTCTAGCTTTGTAATCTTAGCCCCTTCCTCTTATTGAGATTTCAATTTTTTTGTATTGCATTTTGGTAATTAGATTCTCTTATCACCTCATGCATTAGGGGTGTCTGTTATCAGCCTAATTTCCTCCTTAGAGTCAGTGTTCATGAACCTTTATACTGGTGCAATTTTTCCAGTGCCTGGCCCTTGTTTTCAACTATTTTTATCATCTTTGCTAGGATAGATTTTTTATCAAGGTGAAGAAACTTGTATTTGTTGGAAACCCTTGTTATCCTAGTGAAAACCTCATTTATTTCTTTGTTTTGTCCCAATGATGATGGTGGAACTTCTAGAGTACTCTATCTTTCCCTATGCGATTGGAGTAAAGGATCATGGATTTGAGATGTCTTAGGTGAAGTATTAGAGAATATTCCTAACTTCACTTCATCCCAAGTGTCCAAGTCCATTCTCTTAGAGAAACCTCTAAGGCTATTTATATCAATGATTCTAAAGGGTTGGGCTAGTGATTCTTCAGTAAGTGATGGTAAAATTTTGAATCTTGAGGGATCCATATTAATTTGTACCTAATATATTATGCTTATATGATTGATATTCTTACACTTAGAGGAGGAGGTTATGTCACTAGTTTGAGAGTAGGTCTCATTTGTTGGATGGTATACATTTGTTGTAGTTTCATTTTGAATTAATAAATACATGTTCCTTTTCTATATCCATGTTTTGAGTGTGTTCTATGCTTGCATATGTTGGTTTTAAGATGACAAACGCTTTGCAAAAAGGCCATTGTTTGTTTGTTTGGTGGTGTTGTGTGTAGGGTCTTGTTTTATTGCAAGAGGAATGAGATCTTCAAGTGTAAGTGGGATTCCTCTGTATGAGACCCAAGAGGATCTAGTGACCTGCAAGGATACCAAATTTCAGCTTTTGAACTTGATCATATCATCTAGAAGTGTTGAATGTATTTGTTTGTATATCAAATTATTGGGGCTTGACTCTTTGATCTTATTCATGATCACACACAAATATGGCTAGATCATTCTCTCATCTATTGGGTTAAAAGTAGCCTACTTTCTTAGGCCAAATTTCCTGCAACAACCGTTGGAAACACACCCATATTAATTCCCGACTAAGGAAGTGCCTAACAAAGACAGAGAAGGTCGGCGCATATCCAAGAGAGAGAATGAATATCTAATATAGCCAAATCTAAAAGAACCCACTCTACAACTATCAGATATTCCAAGAAGCTTCTAGAAAAAGTTACTTACATTACAGTTGGAAATTTTGTAAAGAATCTTGGTGGGTTTTAAAATTCCACTAGTGGTTTACGATGAGGTCTTGGTTCTTGAGTGCTTATATATAGGCCTCATTTTGTAATTCAAGGGGAGAAATTTTGGGTTGTAGGGAAACCTTGTCAAATAAAAATTGAATTTGTTGGCAGGTCTTGAAGCTATTTCGAGAAGGAACTTTGCATTAACTCTTGGGTTGTTTTTCTTCCTCTCTTGTAATTTTGTATACTAACCTCATATTTTGAAACTTTGTTACATATGAACACAATTGTATGCAATTTTCATGGAATTTTATGTTGTAAACTTGATATATTATGTTAATTAGTTGGAATTGTTAAACTAAAGTAGATTTTGGCATCAATATAATTGTTTACCTTAATTTTGAAAATTTGAAGGTTATTTGAAGAGTAACTTGACTTATTTGATAGGTTTTATAGGGTTTTAACAAGAAATGGTAATATTTCAAAAAAATAGTGGTTAAATTCTTAATTTCTTAGCTATCCACCAAGTTTTGGTTGATTTAAAGGAATTCTTAATTACTCCTTTAAATATGTTAGAATTGTTCTTCATTTTTCACCCACCTTTTATATTTTCAACTCTTCATGTCAAACCCAAGAGTCGTGAATGCTCCAACTCTTGATTGGTGGAAATGCAACCTAGCAAGAATTTATTAATGGATGATAGTTTTTCCCTTAACCTAGATTCTCAAAAGAATATTTGTATTTCAACATAAATCAATGCTTAAGTTGAATATAATTTGCACATGATATTTGTATTTCCTTGAAAACCCATCATGAATGTGGAATGTATGTGATAATTAGAATTTAAATGAATCATATATCAGTTATACCATGATTAATGTCATTGCAATTAAATCTATAATAAAACCATGCACAAATATACATATCATTGCATGGGAATTTAAACATTCATTCAATGGTTGTCATAGTTCTTCATGTTATCCCATTTTCTTGTGACACTTGAAAGGAGAAAATTAGATGCATGAGACTTGATCCTTAATTCAAAATCTGAAATATCAGTTAGCTTCAAGACAAAACTATTCAGTCACTTCAAAACAACGCATTTATAGGAAAGATATAAATTTACAGTCTTATTTTCTACAATTTGAGTCATCTATCCTTTTGTTGAAGACTTAGACCAAGCATAAATGAAATAAACTTTGAGATTAGAAACCACAAAAATACACTGATCAATATTGGATATGACAAGAGATGGCTTTATGCATAGATTTAAATATAATATCATTAACATAATGGAAAACTATGATTTCACTTAGATGTTCCCAAGCTCTACACTACAAAGTGCATCATAGTATGACTTTAGGGCCCCAAAATTATAGTTCTTTCTTTTATCATGGTAGTTATTAGTTTCCCTTGCACATGGAACTTATTTGAATCATCTTCTTATAGTTGGTATTTTTCCTGTCTTTAGAACCACAACAGCAGCATGAGTCAAGTCAATCTATTATGGATTCAGTATTCCCACCATTGGTTACCCTTCTATTTGATGAGCGCCAATATTGCAGCAAGAATGTTGCAACTCCTAGGCTACCAGCTGTTGTGTAGGTAAATACCCTCTGCGGACAGAGGCGATCCCACTAACCTAAATGGGGTCTAGCAACAATCAAACAATGCTAATACGCAGGTTCCTAATTGCAAAGTAAGGACTGATGATGAGGGCCTACCTCGAATCCAACGCTAGTATTTGTAGAAGAGTCGTCGCTCCCGATCTTTCGCTCCAGCTGGTCACAATCTCCACGATCCTCGTGAACGGACACTTGCACATGCAAATAACAACACAAATACAAGCATAAAATCCAAGAAATGCAACTATATATCAGTCAGAAAGGATATAACTCCAGCATCATTATAAAGACAATAAGAGTGGAACTATAATGATATTTGTCTATTATTATTTATAAACAAAGAAGAATACAACCAAGTTCTGACGTCAAATCCTTCTTTGGCTGGGTGATCAGAAACACATGCCTTGCAAAGCTTGTTGGAAATGGGGAACAAGCCTCTCTCACCTTGGTTACTTGGACAAAGATCTCCTCCTTAAAGATATAGCCTTATGGGGATGAACAAGGCCTCTTGTAGCATGAGCTTAGTAATTCTCAGACTTTGGGACTTAGAACTTGGAGCTTGAAGAGTAGAATTACTAACTAGCTTGTCAAAGGAAAAAGGACAAGCTTATATAGAGAGAGGAGAAGGAGATAGGATCATCCACAAGATTCATGGGATTTTCCTTATCATTAGGAAGCTTCCATCAGAGGTGGAGAACTACTTCCCTTATATGGAGATTCGAAGCCCAACTGAACTAACTCAAACTGGAATCAGTTCATGAATAGGTTAGGAAGAACCTCCACAAGTTAGTTTGTTAAAAACTTTACCCAACTGGGTTGGCGCGAGTGCGACTCCGAGACAGAGCGCCAGCTAGCGCGCCCTCTTTGCAGGATTTCCCTCATTGGCGTGAGTGATACACTGAGGAACAGTGCCAATGGAAAAAGGGCTATTTTTATGGGTATTTTGCAGAAGGTGTCTTCAGGGCATATGAAGTACATACTCAAGGGGATACAATGCAGGTGTTTTCAGGTTATGTCACTTCTCACAGGTCCTGGAATAAGTCCTCCAATGTATGGGAAAAGGGGTAACAGGGACGGTGAAAAAATATTGTGTAATAGACGCCCCCTAAAGCATGAGGCTCGGGAGAGAGAGGGGTGAAATGCTTTACAAGAACATGGTCGACTGAAAACACGGCCGTCGGAGAACCTACATGAAGAAGTACAACTGATATCTCAAGTACATGATGTTTGTGGTATGGGCGTAGCCATCCATAACAGAGTACATAAAAACTAGATCCAAGGTATGGGCACAGCTATCCAACGAGGATCGATGAATAGACTCAGGCATGGTCATAGCCATCCAGTAAATGAGTCATGTAATGATTATAATAATCCACAAAATTGCAACCTATATCTCAATAGACAAAATCCAGGGTCTTGCGCTCCATCTTGACCCGAACAAAGTACAAGTTCAAGCATGCGAATATGGGAGTCGAAGTCGAACATGCAGGAACATCATCTGATTACCTGTCAATGATGAAAACTATTAACAGACACGAGAGGTACCACCAATAATGACAATGGTCCTTAAGGTACTATAGGTACAATCCATGGTGTGAGAATCAGTGAGCTCGTGTCGAACACCCATAGAATCATTCAATCGGAGGCCAAAGATGAAAACCTCGCATTGAACATGAAGAACCTACCATTGAGGCATGCAGGCTCCAAGGAGCCTGAAGGGAGTCTCTAAGGCAACTTCCTGGATAATGAGATGAAGTCGATAGGAAGTGACCTTGATCGAAGGTGGGCCATAATGTTTCCCACATCATCGACACGAAACAGAGAAGGATAAGATGTTTTGTGTGAGGTATCAGAGGGAGGTTGAGTATTCTGCAGAGGTCAACTTCTCTTGAACATATTGGCGGCATGACAGTGTACTTGGCAGTATTTGACATCAAATGATCAGGGGTCATGGTGACAAGGCAATGAGCAAATGAGAGGTCAAACAGGATAACCCAAACCCACGGAGGCAAGTGTAAAAAAAAAAGATGAGATATCCCCACCCACACACGAATGCAAACAAGTGCCATGTTCAAGAGCGACATATTGCCGACACGACGATAATTGTGATTCCTTTTTCCCCATCATTTCTAGAGAGTACCCCAGTTATTTTTGGATAGCAAGCTTGACAGGGATAACATATGCTTGGGAGGCTTCACTTCGACAGAATCCGATGTCATTAAGTTTTAACGAGTTTGACAAAGAAAGAACTCGACATCTTTTCATGTTTATAGAGTTTGAAAAGATAGCAGAAAAGGAAACTCCAGGGGTGTCCTTTTTCGTAAATTTGTGTCTCTCGAGCTCGAAAAAGTATAAAACAATGCTCAAAAGAACCTCCCGATCATTACGACCGAGAAGTACTTTTCATGAGTAGTGATTCCAATCTGAAAAAGAAAAAAGTGATTAAAACCATGTCACTTCGTGACCATTAACAAACCTGAAACGACAAGGATCCGACAATCTTTTTGTTTTTTACACGGTCGGAAAAGGGTTTAAAGACGACCGCCTCTCATTTATATTTAACAAGTTGAGAGGACCAACTCAACATTCTTTTCAGGTTTAGAGAATCAGAAAAGAGCAAAAAGGTGACTCCAAAGTGGCTTTTTCGTGTATTTACCGAGTCCGAAAAAGTATAAAATACAACTCGTTTCGTCGCCTAAGCAGCACAAACACATATCACTGCACACGAAACTAGTGTAAAATCCATTTTCGACACAAATATACATTAAAATATTCATAAAAATGAATTTTGAAACCTTTTTGAGGGCCAAAAAGTTATAAAATGGGTGAAAATGGTAAAACAAGAAATTACTTTTCACTTTTTACCTTTGGAGAGCGACATTAGGGCTTTTGGTGTGCGATCTTCAAGTGACGATTGCAACAAATCTAGTTGACCATTCGGAATGCCATCAGTGTCAAGTAAGAGGTCTCTTCCCCCACTCCATTTCCATCTGTTTCAAATTTGTTTTAAATTTTTCTTTCATCCTCTAGAGAAGGGATTTAAAAAATAAGGGTTGCGCCCATTGGCACGTGTTTCGGGCACGGACCTGTGGCAATGGGGCAACTTTCCCTAAAGGCACGCGCCCATGGGCGCGACTGTTTTAGAAACAGTCGTGCCAATGGCCGCGCGGGTTTTTGGTCAATTTTTAACAAATTTGAAATGATTTTACCGCATTTTTAAATTGCACAAGGATCTAATTCATTGTTTTGGGCTTGTGATTGCAGGGAAACACGCAAAAATGGTAATCACGTGGAAAGAACGAGAACATGACAAAGTGGAAACATTGGCCTTAGCGGATGAGGATTGTATGGAAGCTCTCCGAGCGTGTGGGCTCAAGAAATGTTTCCTGTTGTCCTATTTACGAGCTCAGCCAGAGCTCTTGCAGTATCTGATCAACTTGTGGGACGTAGAGGAACAGGTGTTCCGGATACGGGACCAAGTATTGGAGTTAGATGTGTCTGATGTCTATTTCCTGACTGGACTGTCGTGATGAGGGTCGGTGCCCCGATTGAATGGTAGCAAGCCATCTGGAGAAAAGATGGAAGGGGTGAAGGACCGAGTTTACCCGGAGGCACAATATGGGTTAGGTAGCTCAAAAATGGATATCCCCACTGTCTAGGACCTGACACTCAGAGCGTTGCTATTCACCTTCACATGAGCTGTGGGGGAACAAGTAGCCCACAAAGCTATGAAGAACCACCTGATCTTAGCGACAGAGTGCCTTAGCCCGACAGTCTTCAATTGGGCGTCAGCTATGACAACCATAATGAAGAGGCAGCTAACAAAGGCCAAGTGAGGCAACCTGCAATAGTTCGGGTACGGCTCCATCTTGGTGACATTCTTCTTGGAATGTGTGCCAAGCTTCCAGGGCCAAGGGGCCTTTGTTCTTGACCCAGCACCTCGAGAACCGAGGATGGCTCAATGGGCGGCACTAATGCCGAGTGGTGGTGGTGGTCAGCAGATGTCTTTCAGACCTAAGTTTTTCAGGTGGCTTCACCGCCAACTAATTGTGGTGGAGGATTTGCCGTATGCGGGAACAGACTTCACCGGAGACCCTGACCTTCCTCTGCCAGAGGGAGAGGACTGGGACGAGGAGATTGGTACGATCTCATTTTTTTTATTTTTTGTTTTTATGATTTTTTTGGTTAGTACATGCTTGTCCTAATGACCTTTATATGCATATGCATATGTCGGCCTAGAGTGTCCAGCTGACATGTCTCCCATTGCGAGGAGACACCCAGTAGCAACAGCAGCGGTTCCTCAGGAGGAGGGTGGTGACAGAGGAGAGCTCATTTAGAACCTCGAGGCTATCACTCGAGGGATTCAGATTATGCTCGGCTAACAGATGTCCCGCTAGCGTACCAGATGCATACGGTGGGGGTGCCAACTCGCATCCACCAACTCCTGAGACGTTTAGTGTGAGCGGTGACGTGCTACCATGAGCACCACCGGGACTAGATATCTAGGCTTTCTTTTCTATGCATATTTTTTGAGAGACATGTTGTCTTCGGATGTACTTATACAAACACGTATTATTTTTTGATGATGCACGCGGTGCAAACATTTTGGACACACACATATATATACATATGTTTTATGGTTTATTATACTTTATGCTTCTTATGTTATGTTGAATTACATGTTATGCAAATGCCTGTCCAATACATAATTAGCTAATGCATCGGTTAACGTATTATGTCGTCTTGGAATATGCTGATAAGTAATGAAATCAAAATCCCTTTCTAACAACTTAACACGTAAATACAACCTTAAGATCCGATGGTCTCTGATGGAATAACATCTGTTGAGTTGGTGGACGACAAGCTGAGAGTCCAAGTTCACAACCAATGTTCGAATGCCAAGGTTAATCGCCTTAACCAATAATTCAATCACAGCACTATATTCAGCAACATTGTTCGATTAGTACATGCTATACAAACCCCTTGAATGTCTACTAACTCACCATGAGGATCGTACATCACCCATGCCGCAGATGACAAGTTGAGTGTACTGTGGGAGGCACCATCAGCGAAACCAATGTAAGGCGATCCAGACATCTATCCAAGAAGCAAAAAGACACAATAAGCGGTAATCACACCGACACAACAAGACAAAACATGAAAACATGCACACACAACACACTTGTTGAAAGCACACGTATGTACAAAAATAAAGTGCACGCATGATACTTATTCAAGCCAAGCCCATTTCAAGACTTACCCTATTGCACTGCTGTGCGACCGGCCTAGATAGTGTAAGCGTCGTCTTGGCCCATTTTGTAAATTGATCAACGGCACTGATGATCTGCCCATGCCCCCCGACCGAGCGAGGGTTACAAGATAGAGGATCATTGCCCCCTTATGCAGAGGGACCGAGGGTAGCAACAGTGTGCAATGGGGGATCAGAACGAGTAGAAATCAAACCAAGCGAAGCAAGGTTTGGAGGTGGGAGTGAAAAGACACCCATGAGGGTAGGGTCTTTGAAGAGCCCAGCTCCCACACTCTCTAAGGGAATGGAGGTATGCTCCACGAAAGGCACATTGCCTTTGGAAGAAGAAGCGAAGAAGGAGAGCTGGTCCACCGTGACAATTTTCCCCTGATGAGGGAAACGAATGACATGAAAGAGGGACGAAGCCACGGCACACATGGCATGTGTCCAGCTCCGGCCCAAAAGGAGGTTTTAAGTAAGATTTGCATCAACAACCTCAACTTCCACTTCAACGGTCTTCCCTTCCAAAGTAATCGGCAATCGTTGAAGGATACCGTAGGGGCGAGATTCTCTCCCATCAAAGGCTTCCAGTGTCATGGGAGACTTTCTCAAAGTCGGGGACCCAATCACCTTCCAACAAGCAATAGACATGATGCAAGTTGATGCACCTTCATCAATAAATGTATGATGAATCGTTTTCGAATTGATGATGACTTGAATGAGGAAGGCAATCTGATGAGGTAGTCTTGTGACATGGCTCTCGAGATCAACGGTGATCAAATCCAAATCAGTCGGTTCGATGCCACCGATGGCCGACAGCAGGGACTTCCTCTGGGGGGGGCAACTCTGGAGAACTTCTAAAGTGGACATAGCCGACGAAGCCTGAGCTAAGTCCTCCACGATGCTATAGTGCTGGGCAGCACGAGCATTCGGGTTGTAAGATGATCTTCGGAGTACACCTTTAGGAGGGGGTCGGATGGGCATCTTAGTGCTAGGTCTCTCGATGTGGAGCGGACCAGAACTGGGTAGAGGAGCGCTTGAGGGGACCTTAGGCTCGTTCTCGGCGGATGATGGATATTCCCTTGTTCGAGTCGTTACATGAACGAGAATGGTTCCAGCCATGAACACTTGGGAACCAAAGGGAGAAGAAGACGAGGATGGATCGGCCACCATTTGGGTTTGCTGTGAGGGGAATGGTTCTTTCAGAACCGCACGAATCTAAGGAGCACCTTTCAATAAACGACTAACTTCGGACCGTCTTGGGCAGTCTTTGGTATAGTGATCCTCGTCACAGATAAGACAAGGATACTTCGGTTTATGTTTGGCTCCTTCCTCAGGTGGAGATTTCGAGGAGTCCTGTTTGGGTTGCTCATATTTATTCTTCGCTTTCCCCTTTTTCTTTCCTTTCAAGGCCTTGTCCGCCATGGTGGACTGGACGACGTTGACCTCGGAAGTACTTCCAGAATTAGATCCACCCTGAGAAGTGTTTTCGTTTGAAGTATTCAATTTTTGCTTCCCAGGGTTCGAGGATGATTTCTTCGACGACAGATTTACAGAGCGAATAACACCATCAACAGATCACTTTGGCAGAGCTTTGGATGTACCATGTCTCTGGACATCATGCAAATACTCATATAAAGTACCTGACTAAGAATAAACTAAGTCGAGGTACTAGCACGCGCGATAGCTTGCTCTTCAGTTACACAAGCTCCCATAGCAATGTCTTGTGCGATTTTAGGGACAAAGGAGGTCATGAACCAATCAATTAGCAGTTGATCAAGAATCCAGAACTTGATCAACCGACGACGCCGTCTCCATTCATGTATATGATCGGAGATATGCATGGCCGTGTCCTATTTGAGAGACATAAGGAGATGCATTCCCGTCTCATACCGAATGGGTTACTAAAAATGAGTTAGGAATGCCATTGCCAATTAATTGAAATCTTGAAAGGACGCATGGATCAACTCAATGTACCACTTAGCAGCCGAGCTGGTGAGAGTCCTTTGGAACAGGCGGAGCTGAATTGAATCGTCAAGCCATGAATTTGACGAACACCAAAGGTGGTAAGTCATGACATGGGCTTGAAGATCCTCTCCAGCTTTGTCGTCAAACTTGGGACAATCGCCAGGTATCTTGGTTGGAACCGGTGGCCAGAATGGATTATGAAAGATAGGATCATGAGTTAATTTAGATACATCTGGTAGTTCCAACGTTGCTAAGAATGGTAGCTGAGGATTGAAGGACATCTACGGTTGTGGATACAAGGTAGTACCAGAGTTTCAACCAGCTGTTGGTTGCCCCCATTGAGTTTGTCCGGATGGACTAGGCCCAAAAGGGTTATGTCCGTAGGGACTCTGTCCATAGGGGTTATACCCATAACCGAACGGTTGACCTTGCATCTGCCCCACAGCGCCCTATTGATTACCAAACTAACCTGCAGGAGCAACATATTGTTGCTGGTAATTTTGATAAGGAGCGACCTGCATCTGTTGATAATTTTGATACGGGGAAAACTAAGCTTGCCCCTGGGGTTGCTAGTATCCATACGGTTGCTGGGCTCCATATTGAGCCTGAGGACCAGGCTGTGCTTGGTAAGAAGGCTAGGATTAAAACCCACCTTGCATCTGGAGACCAGTTTGAGTCTGGGGCTGAAAACCGAGTTGAGCTTGAGAAGCAACGACCATCTGCATGCCTGGTTGAGCAAGCCGAGAAAGATGTCCTTGAGAAGATTGGGTTTGGACCACCTGGCCGGAAGGTTTCCCTAGTTGAGTTTGGGATGGACCTACTTGCCCAAATGGTTGAGCTTTCTGGGTGTTAGGTTGTCTTTGTACAACCGAGGGTTGTCCTTGTGGACCAGACGGCTGAGCGGACTGAACGGTTGGTTGACCTTGGGGTTGACCAACCTGTCTAGATGGTTTACTAGGCTGAGCAGTGGGCTGGCCTTGCTGCACGTAAGGCTGAACACCTTGCCCAGAAGGGTACCCTTGCTAGATTCCAGGTTGTCCTAGATTCCTGTAGGGTTGACCGAAAGGGTATCCCTGCTGGACTCCAGGTTGTCCTTGTTGAGCATAAGGTTGTCCCGAGCTTCCAAAGGGTTGCCCAAGATAGGTGAAAGATGGACCACCATAGGCCGAAGGTTGTCCCCGGGAGGGTTGTCCTTGTGGGCCTCCAGGTTGCCTTGGATAGGTTTGGCCATAATACTACTGCCCATAATTAGGCTACGTGTAGGATGGCTGACCTTGATACGATGGTCCTTGGTAAGGTTGTCCTTGATCCAGACAGATTTGGCCACCACCATAACCAGTGGTACCCCAAGTGACATTCAACAGGACGAAACCTCAATGGCGGGCTCAGCTGGCAAGGAATTATACAAATAATGACCTATAGGGTCATAGTAAGGGCCTTGCGTGCCTGGATTCTAGATAGCGTGCAAATATTGAGAATATGCCTCCCCTGCTGGAATGGCACCAGAAGAAGGTGGGGCACCAACTGTAGGATGAACAACTCTGGGTGTATGTGCCGATTGGCCACTATGTACTGGACCACGGGACGGACCAGCAACAGTAGTTACGATCGAAGACGCCGTAACGGCACTAGCAACCAGAGTTGAAGATATGACACAAATGGTTGGATTGGTCGGAACTGACGTGACAACGGTATTGTGAACTTGTGAAACAAAAGATCCCATCATGGGAATGATGTTATGATCCCACATGGTACCTGAAGAGGAGTTCCTAGAGCCCATGGCATCCCTTAAATCCCTATAGCATAAGGGTACTGTAACACTGAGAGGGGTGACAGTGAAGGGTGTAGATATGACTGGGGATGTGGTCGGGATAGGAGTCTTGATACTTGACAAAACAGGTGTCTCACTCGCTACAGGAGATGTGTCCTCCATATCAGAGGAAGCCATCAGGATCGAAACACCAGTAGGAGTAGAGGGAAAATCCTCTTCGTAAGGTTCCCAAACAGGGTTCCAAAATAGATCAAGAAGATCGTCTTCTAGAGCATGAGAGTTCAACGGTTGGACACTTGGAATAATAGGAAAAGTTTCACCACAAACCGGTGTCTCAGGAGTGGCAGAAGAAGGAGACCCTTGGTCACTAGGGACGGGAGACGGGATCGATGGATCCGACGGGATGATCAAATTCAAAAAATCCTAGACAAGCTAACGAGGAAAGACCCTACTCAAAACTAACGCAAACAAGATCTAACAGGGTAAGTGTGAAAGTGTCCAAATAAATTTTAATACATCAGGACATAACTTGACCTTTTCATTTTTAAAGAGTCGAGAAAGGACAAAAAGATGACTCTAGTCACCTTCGAATGTTTAGTGAGCCTGAAGTGACAAATGCTCAAGTGAGCCTTTTCTTTTAGGGAGTCCGAAAAGGATCAAAAGTGACTACTCTGGAGAACTAGGCAAGGGGTTTACCAGACAATCTGTAAAATTGCATATACACCTTAGCAATCATATGAAAACCAAGGAATTTTCATACGGCAATCAATCTTCCCGAATGTTGTGTTCGGTGCGTTACGGGCTGTAAGGCGGCAGACACGGCTTCCTGTGGATTAAGGATGATAATATAGTGGAGTCTCCCCATATACTCGACAGTACGTGGGAGCACAAGTCCGTACTAGACCACAATTGAGTCACAAAAGGAGGAATCACCCAACCTTGAGTGGAAACAAAAGTGACTAGGTTTAACGACGTCAAAGCACGTCTCTAGCCTAGACCTCTAGAATGTGAGCGTTCTGTTCCAATGCGTTGTTAGATTCATTCAGTTTATCTTAAAGTTGATTTTGTGTTAGGTTTCGTTTTTCAGGTCCTACCATATGAAATCTCTCAAAATTCCCTAAATGCAATCTATATGCCAAAACATGTCATTTCATTCGATGAATTCTAGTTACAAGAGAGTTGAAGAGCTTTCATGCAAAAGAAACAATCACAAAACAACAAAGACCTTCCCTAATGCAGCTAACGCAAATTAACAAACTTTTCTTTAAGATCACTTAATCACTAATCGAAATGAAAAGTTCTAATTTTCATTAACTAATTCAAAGCAAAAGAGATTTTTTCTTTTTGCTGATGGCAAAATGCACTAAACAACTTTGAGAAATAACACAAACAAATTCTATTCAATACAAGCACATTCAGTTCCTCAAATCACAAATCAAACATCCAAAGAACAAGAAAGATCCCAAAGACAACAATGAGCCATGTGATCTAGGCTCAAAGTGAGATGAAGCAGAATTCAAGTGAAGACAAAGCAGATCACTCAAATAACGCAACAAAATGATTCACAACTACCAAACAAGTGTAAGGGAGCAAATAAGGAGTCGACTATACCACAAAAATATCAAAACACCTGAGGAAGGCTCGACACACAAAGCCACTAGATGCCCTAGGGCTAGAAATGTGAAATCGATAGAAAAAAGAAAACACCCAAAGGGTAATGATCAAAGCCAGTCAAATAGCACTCCAACACACTCAAGTAGTCTGAAAAAGGTATCTAGGACAAAACCCAAGCTCAAAAATTTCACAGCCAAGCAAACTTCAAAAGTTTCCAGGCCTGGCGTGACTGTCAAGCTGCAACAAGCGCCTTTCAAGAATTGGCGCGGGTTCTAAATGTGCAACTTGTGCCAACTGGCGCGCCTGTAATGCTATAAACTAGTGCCAGATGAGTTTGCTATGGAAAAATAAAAACAAAAGAGCCAAGGCCAAATCAGCAATACCTAAGCACACCAAGAAGCAAGAAGCAACACAGGTATTCAACCTAGAAAGCTAATCAAGCAGGAGAATCGAAGGAAATAACCAAGAAACAAGGCAAGTTCCAAGTCGTTCAGTTCGTAAACCAAACCGGAGATGGACTGAAGTGGCATTGATCTACTTTGCTAATGCAGAGAAATAGCGTTTTGAAGGCTATCTGGGCATACTTCAGGCTCCGTCTAAATTTTACAAATCAAACAAGAAGTCAAAACAAACAACAAGGCAAAAAGCCAACTCCCCAGTGGAGTCGCCAAATTTTTGTGTAGGTAAATCCCCTCTGTGGACAGAGGCGATCCCACTAGCCTAAATGGGGTCTAGCAACAATCAAACAACGCTAACACACAAGTTCCTAATTGCAAAGTAAAGACCGATGATGAGGGCCTACCTTGAATCCAACGCTAGTATTTGTATATGAGCCGTCGCTCTTGTTCTTTCACTCCAGCTGGTCACAATCGCCATGATCCTCATGAAAAGACACCTGCACATGCAAAGAACAACACAAATACAAGCATAAAATCCAAGAAATGCAACTATATATCAGTCAGAAAGGACATAACTCAAGCATCATTATAAAGACAATAAGAGTGGAACCATAATGATAGTCGTCTATTATTATTGATAAACAAAGAAGAATACAACCAAGTTATGATGTCAAATCCTCCTTTGGCAGGTGATCAGCAACACATGCCTTGCAAAGCTTGTTGGAAATGGGGAAGAAGCCTCTCCCTCATTGGTTACTTGGACAAATATCTCCTCCTTAAAGATATAGCCTTATGGGGATGAACAAGGCCTCTTATAGCATGAGCTTAGAAATTCTCAGACTTTGGGACTTGGAACTCGGAGCTTGAAGAGTAGAATTACTAACTAGCTTGTCAAAGGCAAAAGGACAAGCTTATATAGAGAGAGGAGAAGGAGATAGAATCATCCACAAGATTCATGGGATTGTCCTTATCATTAGGAAGCTTCCATGAGAGGTGGAGAACTACTTCCCTTCTATGGAGATTCGGAACCCAACTGAACTAACTCAAACTGGAATCAGTTCATGAATAGCTTAGGAAGAACCTTCGCAAGTTGGTTTTAAAAACTTTACCCAACTGGGTTGGCGCAAGTGCAACTCTGAGACAAAATGCCAGCTGGCACACCCTCTTCGGAGGATTTCCATCATTGGCGCGAGTGATACACTGAGGAACAACACCAATGGAAAAAAGGCTATTTTTATGGGTATTTTGCAGAAGGTGTCTTCAGGGCATATGAAGTACATACTCAAGGGGATACAATGCAGTGTTTTCAGGTTATGTCACTTCTCACAAGTCCCGGAATAAGTCCTCCAATGTACTAGAGAAGGGGTAACAGGGACGGTGACAAAATATTGTGTAACAGATGCCCCCTAAAGCATGAGGCCCGGGAGAGAGAGGGGTGAAATGCTTTACAAGAACATGGTCGACTGAAAACACGGCCGTCGGAGAACCTGCATTAAGAAGTAGAACTGATATCTCAAGTACATGATGTATGTGGTATGGGCGCGACCATCCATAGCAGAGTACATAAAAACTAGATCCAAGGTATGGGCACAGCCATCCAGCGAGGATCGATGAATAGACTCAGGCATGGTCATAGCCATCCAGTAAATGAGTCATGTAATGATTATAATAATCCACAAAATTGCAACCTATATCTCAATAGACAAAATCCAGGGTCTTGCGCTCCATCTTGACCCGAACAAAGTACAAGTTCAAGCATGCGAATATGGGAGTCGAAGTCGAACATGCAGGAACATCATCTGATTACCTGTCAATGATGAAAACTATTAACAGATGCTAGGGGTACCACCAATAATGACAATGGTCCTCAAGGTACTATAGGTACAATCCATGGCGTGTGAATCAGTGAGCCGGTGTTGAACACCCATAGAATCATTCGATCAGAGGCCAATGATGAAAACCTCGCGTCGAACACGAAGAACCTGCCATTGAGGCATGCAGGATCCAAGGCACCTAAAGGGAGTCTCAAAGTCAACTTCCTGGATAATGAGCTGAAGTCGGCAGGAAGTGACCTTGATCGAAGGTGGGCCATTAGGTTTCCCAGATCATTGACACGAGACAGAGAAGGATAAGATGTTTTGTGTGAGGTATCAGAGGGAGGTTGAGTATTCTGTAGAGGTCAACTTCTCTTGAACATATTGGCAGCACGACAGTGGACTTGGCAGTATTTGACATCAAAT
>APFE031658793.1:0-42156 GCA_000404065.3 Pinus taeda | reverse complement strand
ATTCTTCTAAGTTTCTGCTTGAATGGTTTTTGATTTGGTTTTAAGGGAATGGTATGTTGAATCACTGAGGTGTCATAGGACTTCAAGTCCTCATAACTCCAAGCAAATACATCTTGGAACTCTTTGAACAAATCCACATACTTTGGTTTTTTATCAGGGGGTAGATTTTTGGACAATTTAATCATTTTGGGCTTTTCTGCTGTCCCTATGTTGTGTTCTTCTACAGCTACGTTTAAAGGCTCCATTTTTGGTTTTTTGGGCACATCATTATCATCAAACATGTCTTCCAGTGGAGTGAGGCTAGCAGGCAAAAAGTTATCCTTTAGATCAATGAAATCGGCCTCTGCTTTGGTTGTTTCCTCTACATGCATTTGTTTCAGCTCTTCTATGTTTGCATTGTCAAAGACAGTTGGGTTCAGGATTTATTTTGCTGTTGCAGCTGTTACAGCCTGCTGATCTTCATTTGTTTGTTGTTGGGAATCGTCCATGGCCTCCATGTCAATGTTTAAATTTGAAAACTCGCCCTCAACAATGAGGAAATTGTTAATATGGGCATCATTTTCAAACACCTACCAATCCTTAATATTGTTCGGGACATCAGGCCTATGTTTTATCTCAGCAGTGAAATGGTGACTTGGTTCAAAGGGAAGCTTGCACGTACTAGCAAAAGTGGCTAGGCTGTGTGCATGAATATTATGATTTCTAGAAATCTTGGCAAGCTCGGATTCAGCAAAGGTATTAAGTATTTCTGTGGCAGTAGTTCTATAGGCCCTCATTCTATTGTCATTAGTAACAAAGAGACCTTTCATTTGTTGTATGATTAAATCGGAGTCACCTAGAATGGACACTTTTGTATCTCCTAGGACTTTGAGCGATTTTAGGCCTAAGAGGAGAGCCTCATATTCTGCCATGTTGTTGGTACATCTGAAATTTAGTCTGTAGGCATGGCCCTCTGCATGGTTGTCATGTGTATTGTGAATCCACACGCCTTCCCCTGCTCCTAACTTGTTGACAGAACCATCAAACTCTAAATACCATGTGATTTCTTGTTTGTGGTTTGTATAAAGAGTTTCAGTCATTTTAGGATTGGGCAGATTTAAAATTTCTGTTTGAGGAGGTTCTTCTTGTTTGCTGGTTGCCCTGATTGTTGTGGCCATGTTATGGGCATGGGCAATGGATTCTTCATTCACGCATGTCTCTAGCTCTAAATCTAAAGGCTTCTCGGTATTTGGAGGATTGATGGCATCATTAAAAAGGATAAATGAATCCATATCGGAATGGATTGATTAAATTGGAAAATTTTGGGGCTTTTCCTCACTACTTACCACATACTTCATCAATGTTTCTCTGTATATTCTCTTTGGTTTCCCAAAGACAGAAATAGTGGCATAAGAGAGGTCAAGTTGTAGGGATCCTTGGAGTTTTTCTCCCCATGATCTTGATAGGAGCATGCCATATTTTGTTGGAATCTCAACAACTACTACGTCGATTAGGATTGTCTTGTTGGGAAATTGGACTAAAGACACACAAAGGTATTTGATTAAGCCCAAACACTTGACTTGACTTGAGTCAAAGGAGTATAGATATTTGTAGGGTCTTGTGACATCAAGGTTAAGCTTTTCCATTACAGCTTTGGGCATAAGATTGTGCGAGGCACCTAAGTCAAACATAGAGTTATGCAAGATCTTGTCATGTATGTGCAGACTAACATAAAAGGGTGGAACAGATCCATATGTTGATTTTCCATTAACTTCTGGACCAAACAACAGCTCAGGGGTATCATCTAAAACATTTACATCACCCTTGATCTCTGGCATTTGAAGTGACTTCTGAATCTATTGCCTATACACATCATGCTTGGCAAGCTCTGAAAGGGGGATGGATATCTTAATTTTTCCAATCTCTGCTTCTAAATTAAATGGTTTCTCTAATGGAATCTTTGCGTTGGCAGTAGTAGATTTCTCCTTTTCAAGAATACTTTTGGTGTTTTCCTTTTAGCTATCAGCATTATGGTGAATGACAGTTTGTGGTTTGTCTGTTTTGGGAAGATTTTTGGGATTATTGTTCAAATTTTCTTTCGAGGAAGAAGGAGGCAGAGGCTGAGTAATAGGAGGTTTTGTATCTGTTATGTCCTCTACAGTCACTTGGCGCAAGTTTGGGACAGAACTATCAGCCGGTTCGGCTATGATAACCTTGTCTTTAATCTTGTTGAGTTGTTTGCTGTCCTTTGTTTTGCTAGGTGCAGGGACATCAATGGTTCTTGTTCTCAACTTATATTGTTTGTGGACCTCATACACATCAGAATCATAGCCTTGTTTAAAATAAAAAGACTCTCCCGACTTGGTCTGAAATTGATTTATATCCTGATAGTCTTGATCTTCTTAAGTGAGAAAAATCTGTTGCTCATTTTTTGAATCTATCAAGTTCATGTGAGTCTCTTCTGTGGGCTCACTAGAAGTGGATGCCTATGTGTAGTTTTCTTGGAAAGGAGGCCTAATATCATGGTCGGGACTAGCCCTTCCAGCGTTTGGGTTTTGATTTTTCCTAAAGTTTGGGTTCCTTATGGTGCTGGGCTGTTGTCCTTCCCATGATGATTTCCTCTCAACACTTTCCACTCTATCTCCCAGCCTATGCATGCCACTGATAATAACATCAAGTTTCTAGTCTAAGGCTGAGGGTTCTTCCTTAAAGGAAGTTCTTCTCTCGGTTCTAGGTCTGTTTCTTTTGGCAATTAAGTTTGCCTCCACACTAACAGCAACATTTTTGCATTTCTACAAGGCTTTGAGGGGCTCTTTCCCTTAATTGATAAGTCATTTCGGCATCAAAACCATCAGGGAATTTGTACAAAGAAAGATCAGGTGGAGGTCTTAAGTTCTGTGGTATTGCGTTATAAACATTATTAAATCTTGCACAGTAATCCAAAACAGTTTCCTAAGGGCCTATTTTGATGGTGTCATATTCAGATAATATGTGCAAGGGGTCTTTCTTTTTCTCCCATCTGTTGATAAACAACTGATATAAGGCTTTTGGTTCTGCTATGGAATGGGCTGGGAGCACTCTAAACCAGGTCCTGACGTCGCCTGTCAGACTTTGGACAAAAATCTTCATTCTCACACTATCATCGTCAATCTCATAACTCTCGAAGTAGTCCTGCATTTTCTTTGTGTGTTGAAGGGTTGTGCAGGCATTTGTGTCATCAAAATAGGTTATTTTGGTCTGATAATCCTGAGGCATAGCCTCGGGATTAGCAAGTAGTTGTAAAGGTGCATATTTATTAGCCATATTAACAGGGATAAGAGGAACAACGGGGATAAATGGAACAAATGGGGTAACTCGGATAATAGGAGTAGTAGTGGTGGTATGTGTAGTGAATGGAGGCATGGAAACAGGGTTTGTAGAAGTGGATGATGAACAAGGGGAAGTAGGGTTTGAACAGAACATAACTTTAACAGGGGTTGAAAAACAGCTAGGCTAAACTGTTTTAGGACTAGTATCCACAAAATCTTCTTGCTGCTCTTGTTTTCTAAGGATCTTAGGGATTATATTGGGGTTTTCAAAAACAGCTGGGGGACTTGGGTCTGGATTTGATCTTTGTATAACGTGAATGCTTTTTGGGAGCTGTTAGGACTCCATATTGTTTACTTTTGACCTTATATTTTGTTATGATATTACCCTTTTTAGCCTATAAATAGAAACCCTTGATATCATTTTTGACCTCATCATCCCAAGGTATGAAGTAACTCTCCTCATTTGCTATATGTTTAATTATTCAACACATATTCATGTTATCTTTACAATTAATCTTTGGAAATTGGCTAAGTCACTGACAATTGATTGGAATTGTTCAAAGTCCACAGAATCATAATTCACAGTTGTTGCAACACCAAAAACAGCAACTGTACAGTTGCTGCAACACCAGAAGTAGCAACTGACTAAAGCAGGAAAAGTCTTAATTTGCAAAAGATGAAACAGTAACCGTCTGAAGTTGGCAAGACTATACTTGGCTGATGATGATAAGGCACGATCAGCCAATTTAGTTACAGATGCGGGAACACCAGGAACAACATGAAGAGCTTTAAGGAACGGTTAAGATTTATCAAATCAACAACAACAACAGAATAACCAAGGATAACACAAGGACTCCGAGGAGATAGACGAAGACTACCAGTTTTGCAACAGCGGAAGGATCCAATTAAACAAAGGACGACAAAACTATACATTGTTGTAACCGTATGCTGTAACAAGAATTAATTTCCTATTTTTGTACAGAAGAATTAAACTGAATGTATAATGACAATCTATTGTAATAGATGTCTCATCTATAAAGAGGAGACATCTACAGTTGAAAGCTAGCATGGATGATACAGGAATATTGTAGTGTAAAAGGTTGGAACCTCTGTTGTAATTGAACTTTTTGGCAGATGAATAAAGCACTGTTCTAAGCATTTTAACTTAGTATCTGTGTGCAGGGGAATCTAGTGAGAAGGACAGGGCCCACCTCCTTCACAAGATTCACCCATTTCTTTCCTATTAAGTGTGTGTGTTATTTCTATACATGTTTAGCCTCGCTTCTGATATTTCCTTTTTGCTGATACGATGTTCCTTTAATCGATTGGCGTTGTGAGAAGTGTGTCACCGGTGAGTAGGATTTTCGGTGTTTATTGGCGACTGGTCACAGAGGCAGGTGCTGAAAATCCTTATTCTGAGGACAGGGTCTTGGTCCTCTGTTACAAACAACCATCATTTTTCTGTAGATTTGTTACTTTTAATCAATTTCATTTCATTTCTGCAATAGTTTACGACTGTTGTAACACAGAGTAAGCGTTTGATAGGAAATAAATTTGCTTGTACTACAGCTTTTCATGCTTTTGAAATTAAAGTGCATATAGTACAAGGTCACCTTTGAAACAAAAGGACTTTCCCGGGTTGACAAATTAATGTGGTACTCGACTGTTTAATCAATAAACAATTTGAGTAGCCAACATTTTGGCGTCGTTGTCGGGGAAGGCGACTAATTTTTTTTTTTAAAGGCATTAATGATTTTTCTTTAGAATAATAGGTGCATTAGAGGATGCAAGAAGGCTAACTTCACAGGCGGTAAGGGCACAGGAGGCGGAAGAAAAAATTTCATTGATGAGATCATTTCAAAGGCCGAGACATCCCATAGAACGAGTTCCCGAAGACCTCAAATCCAGTATTCCTCCCAAACAGATCACTAGAAGGAGGAAGTACTAGGGCCTGAAAGGAAGCTGGAAACACCAGAGCACATTGAGGAACTAGTAGAAGAACCTGAAGAAACAGCAGATACTGAAGACAGAGCCAGCGATTCGGGGAAAAGAACAATGGAGGATAACAGAGCAGAAGGAAGGGGGGAAAAATCACTTTCCACCCTGGAATTTCCTATTGGGGATCTCCCAAGGGGAGAAATCCCTATGAAGAATATTCCACCTATAGCATTGCCTAATTTTCATGGGTTATCCTCTGAAGATCCCGATGAGTTCCTCTTTGAATTTGATATATTGTGTAGGAGTTATGATTATGTAACTCCTGCTTAGAAGTTAAAACGGTTTCCAGCAACACTGAAAGGGAACACATTAAGATGGTTTATGAGCCTAGGGGCTCAGGTAATCACTACATGGGATCAGATGAAAGAAATTTTTCTGACCAAATATCAGGATTACTGTCGAACAAGAGAAAGAAAGGAATAATTTTTTAAAATGGTTCAAAAAGAGGATGAGAATCTGGAGGACTTTGTAGATAGACTGCAGTATAATCTGCAGCGATCAGACCATCCAACCATGAGTAAGGATATTCTGAAGAAAATACTACTAAAAGGAGTACGAGATGACTGCCTAGACATGTTAAACATGCTTGGAAAAGGCAATATTTCCAAAGAACCATTTGATGATATTATCAACCTCTACATGAGGTGTTCCAGGGGAGCAGCAAGCAGATCTAAAAGCAGGGACATTACATATTCAAGAGTCCAGAAATCAGTAAGTGGAGGAGCAACACGAGCCGAAATAGGTAATCTGTTGAAGAATTTAAAACTGAAATGTTAAGCTCTTTTGCTTCACAAATTGATGCTCTACAGGTTAAAAAGAAACAGGCAAAAGCAGAAGCTTCTCTGGCTATTTTTTCCTCCAAATGCAGAGGAAAGCACCCACTGAGGGAATGCCCATTGGATAAGGTACCAATTTGTACCATTTTTGAAAAGGATCGTGAGACTCAGCAATGCCCTGCTTTGCCAGGAATAAAGGCACCGCTGCAATCAACTGAAGAAGAAGTTGAAGTAGTGTACCTGATGACACAGAGGAGGCAATGGCCACAAAGACAAGGTATGAGTTCTAACACATCATTTAGTCGTTGGAATAATCATTCTCCTTTTCAAACAAATCACCCACCCATGAATCAAATGCAATACCCACCCTTTAATCCAATGCAATTTCCACCTATGCAGCAACCAAATCCTCCTTTTACCGACCCTACTATGTGGAATCCTTGGACTCTTCAGCAACCTTATTTCAATCAATGGAATCCAAACTAGGCAGCCCAACATATTCCATTTCCTCAACACCACCAATCTCTTTCCTTACCATCTAATGCTCCGTAGAATAACCAGTCAATCAGACCCCAACTGCCTGTGCAACCTAACCCCAACCCAAACAATAATAAAGCCCTGTAGGTAATTTATATTCAAAGTCAACCTATCTCCCCTATGCAATGTAAAGATATCCATCTATGCTCTGGGAGGATAGTTGAACCCATCATTGATGACATTACTGACTTTGAAAAAGAGGAAACTAGGAAGGAAGAGTCATCTAACAACAATGCTGAAACACCTGAATCATCTTCTAACAAGACTGCCCAAACAACAGAGCCACCCTTTCCTGAAAGACTGGCTCTTACTAAAACATTTGAGCCGCCTGCTTTTAACCTTTAAGGAGAACTGTAGAATTTGTATGTCAAAATTCCGTTATTGCAAGCACTAAGAGATGTTCCTATCTATGCTAGAACTGTTAGGGATATCTGTATTAAAAAGCCTGGAAGAAAAGCCAAGGAACCCCTCATAGTTCATGTGATGGGAGAACTGACTGCTTTGATGATAGAAAAATACCCCCCTGTGAAATATGGCGACCCTGGTCACCCTATAGTAACAATTCAGGTCGGTAAAACCTTTGTCTCTAAAGTTCTAGTAGATCTAGGTGCTGCAATAAATATTATGACACTCGAAACAACACAATTACTGCAGTTGAAACACTTAATTAGGGAAACTCCAACCATTCTAGAGCTAGCTGACTGCTCTACAATTAAACCCGAAGGATTCATTGAAGACCTGGTAATTTCCGTAGAATCTTGGAATTACCCAGCTGAATTTGTGGTGTTACAAGCTAAAACAAAGTTGGGGGGTCATCCACTAATTCTAGGAAGACCTTGGTTGGCTACAATAGATGCTTTCATCAGTTGTAGGTCTAGATCAATGACAATATCTAATGGGAAGGAAACCAAACAGCTGACTCTTTATCCTCATGCCACACCTGTGATTAATAACGACAATTCAGTATGGTTAAATTATGAGGATGAGGAAACCCAACCTATTTTAACTATCGGACAAGCTTTAACTCTCAAAGACTCAACTGAAGATGAATTAATCAGCAAATAATTTTTGAACCTTCTTCGGTCAGTCCAAAAATACACAATCACTTCACTGCAATCTTGGAATCTAAAACCCAGCACAACCTTGAAACTAAAAATCTACCTCAGATATTAGCTGGCAGCCCCTCCAAAAGTATAATAGTAGAAATCGAACCAGGTAAAACGTTAAATATAAATCCTAATCTAACAGATGACCAAAAACAATAGTTAATGAAGCTACTCAGAGAAAATAAAGAGCCATTCGCATGGGATTATATAGACATGAAGGGGATTTCTCCTGAACTATGCACTCACCGCATTTATATTAAAGAAGGATCCCAACCAGTTTGTCAACCCCAACGACGAATGAACCCCAATTTAAGGGAAATAGTAAAAGAAGAGCTTCAAAAATTGTTGAATGCAGGATTTATATACCCCATATCTGATAGTGAATGGGTTTCTCCACTAGTAATAGTACCCAAGAAAAATGGGAAATGGCGAGTATGTGTGGACTATAGAGCCCTAAATAAGGCCACCCAGAAGGACCATTTCCTTTTACCATTCATTGATCAGGTATTAGACAACTTGGATGGTAAGAAATTCTTTTCCTTTTTGGATGGATTTAGCGGATATAATCAAATAAAGATTGCACCCCAGGATCAGGATAAAACCACTTTTACTAGCCCTTGGGGGACCTTTTCTTATAGGGTTCTTCCATTTGGGCTATGTAATGCCCCAACAACATTTCAAAGAGCGGTAATAGGGATCTTTTCTGATATGATAAATGATTCCTTAGAAATTTTTATGGAATACTTTACTCCTTATGGCACAACCTTTGAATATGCCCTACAGAATCTTGAAAAAGTACTTAAGCGGTGTATAGAAGCACATCTTGCCTTAAGTACTGAGAAATGCCATATGATGATGAATGAAGGCATTGTATTGGGCCACTTTGTTTCATTTTTAGGAATTCAAGTGGATCCCACTAAAATAGAGGTAATTTTGACCCTCCCTATCCCCAAAACCCAAACTGAAGTGAGAAGTTTCTTAGGACATGCCAGGTACTATAGAAGATTTATCAAAGACTTTTCTAAGATAGCTTCTCCTCTGTTTGTGTTACTAACGAAAAATGCTGAATTTAAGTGGACTGATGATTGTGAAAAAGCATTTGATCAGCTTAAACATCAGTTATCCATAGCTCCCATTTTGAGAGGACCGGATTAGGCACTCCCCTTTCACATATCTTCTGACGCCTCAGACACTGCCATTAGAGCTGTCTTGGGACAGGAAGAAAACAGTCTTCCCTATGCCATTTATTTTATTAGTAAAAACATGACTCCCACAAAACTTAATTATACAGTTACTAAGAAAGAATTTCTAGCAGTTATTTATGCTATCAATAAATTTCGGCATTACATTACTGGTTATACTACTTTTGTGCATATCGACCACTTGGCCATTAAATACTTAATGAACAAATCAGTTACAAATGCTCAAGTCACTAGATGGTTACTGTTATTACAAGAATTTGATATCACAATTGTAGATCGACCAGGAAAAGAAAATGTAGTTGCTGACTTTCTTTCTCGGTTAAAAACTAATGAAAATATTCCAACAGATGATTCTTTTCCCGATGAGTATTTATTTGCAATATCTTCTCACTCACCTTGGTATGCAAACATTGCTAACTACTTAGTGGCAGGAAAATTACCATCACACCTATCACATAGAGAAAAAAGGAAAATTATTCAGCAGAGCGCTAGGTACAGCTAGATAAGTGGCTGTTTGTTTCACACAGGACTCGATCAGGAGATCTGGAGATGCATTGGTGAAGATCAAATTTATGATGTACTGAAAGCTTGACATGATGGCCCTTGTGGAAGACATTTCGCGAACAAAAGAACAACACACAAGGTTCTCAGGATGGGATATTACTGGCCCTCAATCTTCAAAGATGCAAAGAAATATGTCAGGGCCTGTGATAGCTACCAAAGAATGGGCCAGCCTAATCACAGGGATGAAATGCCACTCAATCCCCAGGCAATTCTTGAACCATTTGAAAGATGGGCACTAGATTTTATAGGCCCCATTAATCCTCCATCCAATCAAAGAGTTTACATACTAGTATGCACGGATTACATGACTAAGTGGGTAGAGGCCAAGGCACTTATCAAAGCTAATGAAGAATCAGTATTAACATTTTTATTTGAAGAAATCTTCGTTAGGTTTGGATTGCCTAGGGAACTAGTCACTGATGGAGGACCTCCTTTTAATTCTCATGGCTTCAAAGACACATTGCAGAAATACCAATATTAAGCATAGAATGACCACACCTTATCACCCCCAGTCAAATGGGCAGGTGGAAAGCACCAACAAAGTCATAGAAGCTATTCTGACAAAAACAATAAAGGAAAATAGGAGGGACTGGTTTCAAAATTTGCCTGAAGCACTTTGGGCTTATAGAACCACTTGGAGGAACACCACGGGATTTTCACCCTATGAGTTAGTCTTTGGTAAAAATGTTGTTTTCCATTTGGAGTTTAAAATCAAAACTTTAAAAACTGCTTTAGCTGTTAACCTTGATTTGACTGATGCACAGATAGCTAGAGTGCAGCAGCTTCAAGAGCTAGATGAAAAAATATTGGATGCCATCCACCAAACAACCATGATTCGGCAACAAAGAACCAGATGGCATGACAAAACTATTAAGCAGAAGCAGTTCCAGAAAGGTAACTGGGCTTTACTGTATGACACCCGTTTCGAGAATTTCCAAGGTAAATTGAGAACAAGGTGGCTAGGACCTTACGAAATAGATTTTGTTTTTCCAAACGGAACAGTCAGACTCTTAACGATTGATGATAATAGAACACCGTTATTAGTGAATGGATACTGACTCCGTTCGTATCAACGACATGTTTCTAAAGAGGATTTCAAATCTACCTGCATGGCAGAATTACACTATGTTTTTTTGGGGGAATTTGCTGCCCCTCAAGGCACTTAAATTTCTGTTCATTTATTTATTTTTAGATTAGATTTCTTAACTAATAATCCCTGCCAAGGGTTGCTATGTTACAATTAGTTGTTTTGCAGATCTTACTTTCAGAGGATGGCTGAGAATAAAAATTCTAAAAGAATCACTTTGCAGCTTAGGAACGTTCTTCGGACCACAAGTCAAGTTTTGCATCATTTCCTGTTGCTGCAACACCATTTCCTGTTGCTGCAACACCATTTTCTGTTAATGCAATATCATTTCCCCGTTGCTGCAACACCACTTTCCGTCATTCCCCATTGCTGCAACACCACTTTCCGTCATTCCCCGTTGTTGCAACACCACTTTCCGTCAATACGATATCATTTCTCCGTTGCCACAACACCACTTCCCGTGGCTACCGCACGAGCTTATGTTCCGGCAAAATATCACTTTTCAATACTACAATACCAATCTCAGCACTTAATGAATTATCATCCTGATGGAACATAATCCGCTTCATTGAAGGGACTAGCCAAGCACTCTAATAAGTACACGTCGTCACTGCTACTTCCTGTCAGATCGCTTGTGTTTTCACGATTAAAAACCCGTTCAAATTATGATTAAGCCAGAAAAAGACAAGATAAGACTTTTTTCGTGCAACTAAAGGTAAAAGTAATGGTACGCATGTTTAAGTGTGAATATCAATTTATAGTTAATGCAGAGATGTGATACGACTGCCGAAATCATTATACTTCCAATCAAATCATTCAGCCGTAGATTTGGGGGGGATTACCAAAATATCACAATTATTCCATAACACGTTAATCGCCGCCACCCTTACTCCTCGTGGTAATATCTAAAACTCACCTCGCCGTGGCATATCCTCATTTGTAACGGTTTTCTCTGTTTCAAACTCAGAAACTAGGCTCTATATTGTGTATTTTCGTCGGATCAGCAGCTATGGGGGGAAATCTGATCACATATGAACCTGGCACAACAGCGCTACTGGAACTCTACCCCGAGGTTTACCAAATTTTCCTGCAAGCAGGGTGGGTAGACTACTTTAGAAGACTCCCAAATTTCAACACACAGCAGGTGTTGGAGTTCGCATGCAACTTAAGAGAAGGATTTTTTACAATCTAGGGAGTACGTATTCCGGTAACAAAGGAGGACGTAGCCCAAGTCTCCGGGCTACCGACCAATGGTATACGCTGGTTTAGTAGGAAACATGTGATTTTGAATGCGCAACAAGGCTTCTTTCTACCAGGCGAACATGTAGAAGCCAAAGGTAGAGGGGTCGCACTTCAGTCACTGCCTCCACCATGGCCAAAGGTCGCGGAGTTTTTTAAGCAGTATTTAACTTGCGAAGGTCGTTACCAAGTAATTTACCAACACGACTTCGTTTTGTTAAATCATTTGAGGCATCGTCAGTTGATAAATATGCCCTATTATCTATTGGGTTGTCTGAACAATATGTCACATTATGCTGAAAAAGCGAAGCATCCGACCCTTTCCCTCAAACACCACCGGTTAGCCGAACTCTTAATAAATAGAGGCCTTGCTCTAAATCATCCACCCCCTATCATTAATCCTCCTCAACAAATAGAAGAGGATCCTCACTAGGTGGAGGAAGTTCCCCAACAGCCAGAACAGATACCCCAGGAAGTTCCCCAATAGCCAGAGAAAATACCCCAGGAAGTTCCCCAACAGCCAGAACAGATACCCAAGAAAGTTCCCCAACAGCTAGAGAAAATACCACATGAAGTTCCCCAACAGCCAGAGCAAATACCCCAAGAAATTCCTCAGCAATTAGCAGCAAAAACACCCCTACAGAGGACCCCATCTCCCAATGAAGCTCAACCATCTACTCCCATGCTTCATATTTCCACTAATGACTCTGATGATAACACCCCCATCATTTTTCTTAAAAGGAAAAAGCAGCAGAAAACTGAAACTCCACCAAAAAGGAGAAGAACCAGGGCTTCGATCAAAGCAGCTGCTATTCCTAATAGTCCCCCCAGCCTGAAGGAAAGTGACCGAAAAAGAAAAATTATTGATTTTCCTGCCTCCTTAAAGAGGTAGAGAAAACGGTCGACTGCAGCAGTTAAACTTACCGGCCCTGTGATCCCCAGTTCTCCACCCATTACCTTAACACCCCGCATTCCAATCATTCTAGAGTAGCCCCTTTCCTCACCTTCTGGGGCTGAGATGCAGAGCGTTGACAGTTTTGTGATAGCATTTTTTGAGGCAATTGATACACAAGAACCACCTACGGAAAAATCTAAAATAGACACCCAAGGTGATATTGGGCAAGTGGTTGTTACACAAGAACCAGCCGCTGACCCAACAGGTGACACAGAAGAACCACCTGTTGGGGATGAAAATGACCAAATGGATGCAGAATAACAATCCCTTCCTGCATGTACGCAAGCCCCACCTACCATAGCCTCCCTGTAGGAAGAAATTGAGTTTTTAAAATCTCAAATTAAGGATTATCAGCAGGAGATAATAATGGTTAAGGAAGCCTATCAAAATGAATATAATCTTCACTTCTTAGCACGGGTAGCGTCTGTAACAGAAAAGAGTCAATACAATGAGTACATGTGCAGTGAGTGTGGTGAACTATACACTCAAGCAGGATATAAGGTAGTCCAGGTCCCAATGACCGAAGCTAATCCACAACCCTCTGCTACTGAAATCAAAACAGATCAACCTACTGTTGTAGTCAAAATAGAACAACTTGTTGTCACACAAGAACCAGCAGGAAGGGCAACAGAAGAAATGCAACAACCTGCAGTCACACAAGAACCAGCTAGAGCTGCAGGAGTAGAGAAAGAACAACCCTTTGTAAAAGAAGAAACAGAGCAGCCTGCTGTCTCACAAGAACCAGCAGGTTTTTCAAGAGTTGTGGAGGAAGACATAGAACCACTGCGGGCCACCCAAACTACTGCAGAGCAGAGATCCTTTTCTGACGCTTATGCATAGACTGAAGTCACTGAACTCCACTGTGTCAGTGATGCGTATGCACAGACTAAAACTCCCTGTGTCAGTAATGCTCACACGGAGACTTCTAGCTTTCAACAACTAAAGGACACATGGAGAACAGAATATGAGCTTTCACAAGGGAAGGCATTCCAACAGCAGAAGTCAATCTGGTTCAGCTATGCATACAGAAATTGGGATGCACTGGAACAGTCTAGAGCTCAACATAAAGAAAATAAGGAGGTAAAAGCTAGGCTATCCTGTGCCTTCGATCTGGTTCAGAGGATATTGGCTACAAGAAAACCCTCTTTCAACTATGCAGTATTCTTGAGAGAATGGTTGGCGTTCTTGCAAATAAAAGCAATTAGAGATGGAAGACCATACCAAGTTAATACACCTAATTATTTTATTGAAACATTCAAGGAAGCACCACATAATGATCAAAATTTGCTTTATGAACTCTATCTTCACAATGAAGCCATGCCTGAAGATAGAGCGATGAATATACTTCCTATTGTTGGTGATATCCAAATAAGAGCCTTCATCTCTTTTCTAGCTAATCAATTAACTTGGAAAAATGCCTATATGTCAGCAGAACACAATGAGCACAACTGCCTCCTTTGGATTCGAAATGAACCACATAATCCAGCTACCTTCATTGCATAGCATCAGAATTATGTAAGTAATCCAGAATTGGCTGATCATATAAAGAAGCTATAGGCAGCGGTCTTACGGGACTGTCAACATTATGTAAAAACAAAAGGGGCACTGGCTGTCGAAGCAAACAAGTTATTCTGGCAACATTGTCCCAGAGAAAGACAGGAATACCATCCTTACAATCCCCTCAATCTTCAAGTAGCGATTTCACGCATACCTTATTATGTCAAATGTATGGAAAATTGTGTTGAGAAGTGGATCGGCTACCATTTTCATTTCCCTCTCTTATGGTTACCTGGTCAGCAATATAAGGCTCATTACAAACTGACCAAAAAGGAGGAGGTAGCAGTATGGCAGCAATTACAGAATGTTCAGGGATTCAGAAGCAGGTCTGATAAAGCCTTCTCTAGCTACTGTATCAGCAACTTACACTGTTCATCCCAGTACTCCGACTCAGATTCAGAGTAAACGTTTCATGAGGACATGCAACCCTTTCAGTTGGGGGGGATGTTAGGACTCCATATTGTTTACTTTTGACCTTATATTTTGTTATGATATTACCCTTTTTAGCCTATAAATAGAAACCATTGATATCATTTTTGACCTTATCATCCCAAGGTATGAAGTAACTCTCCTAATTTGCTATATGTTTAATTATTCAACACATATTCATGTTATCTTTACAATTAATCTTTAGAAATTGGCTAAGTCGCTGACAATTGATTGGAACTGTTCAAAGTCCATAGAATCATAATTCACAGTTGCTGCAACACCAGAAACAGCAACTGTGCAGTTGCTGCAACACCATAAGCAGCAACTGACTAAAGTAGGAAAAGTCTTAATTTGCAAAAGATGAAACAGTAACCGTCTGAAGTTGGCAAGACTATACTTGGCCGATGATGATAAAGCACGATCAACCAATTTAGTCACAGATGCGGGAACACCAGGAACAACATGAAGAGCTTTAAAGAACAGTTAAGATTTACCAAATCAACAACAACAGTAGAATAACCAAGGATAGCACAAGGACCCCGAGGAGATAGACGAAGACTACCAATTTTGCAACAGCGGAAGGATCCAATTAAACAAAGGACGACAAAGATATAGATTATTGTAACAGTATGTTGTAACAAGAATTAATTTCCTATTTTTGTACAGAAGAATTAAACTGAATGTATAATGACAATCTATTGTAATAGATGTCTCCTCTATAAAGAGGAGACATCTACAGTTGAAAGCTAGCATGGGTGATACAGGAATATTGTAGTGCAGAAGGTCGGAACCTCTGTTGTAATTGAATTTTTTGGAAGATGAATAAAGCACTGTTCTGAGCATTTTAACTTAGTATCTGTGTGCAGGGGAATCTTGTGAGAAGGACAGGGCCCACCTTCGTCACAAGATTCACCCTTTTCTTTCCTATTAAGTGTGTGTGTTATTTCTGTACATGTTTAGCCTCGCTTCTGATATTTCCTTTTTGTTGATACATTGTTCCTTTAAAAGATTGGCACTGTGAGAAGTGTGTCACCAGTGAGTAGGATTTTCGGTGTGTATTGGTGACTGGTCACAGAGGCAGGTGCTGAACATCGTTGTTCTGAGGACAGGGTCCTGGTCCTCTGTTACAAACGGCCATCATTTTTCTGCAGATTTGTTACCTTTAATCAATTTCATTTCATTTCTGCAATAGTTTACGACTGTTGTAACACAGAGTAAGCGTTTGATAGGAAATAGATTTGCTTGTACTACAGCTTTTAATGCTTTTGAAATTAAAGTGCATATAGTATGAGGTCACCTTTGAAACAAAAGGACTTTCTCGGGTTGACAAATTAATGTGGTACTCGACTGTTTAATCAATAAACAATTTGAGTAGCCAACATGAGCCAACTTCTAGCTTGTTTTTTGGGGATTTTTCTAACAGTATCGATTGAACAGAAAATTTTAAAGGTCAGTTTCTTCCTCAGCAGAGATTCAGACTGGATTTATGAGATTATTTGAGGAGGTTCCCTAGTGGAGTCGCCATTATGTTAACAATCAGGTTGTCCCTAAGCTCCTCAAGGGATATGGCCAAGGTAACCACAAACCAATCTTTGGATTGCAGGTTCTAGCCCACCTGCAATCAGAGAGGGCTCTCTCTTAATGATTTAGCTTTGTTGATGATGATTTTAGGCTAGTTATTGGGTGCAAGGAGTTTTGTTTATGTTTGGGTGGTGTTTGGGTGGAAGGAGGATGCTTTCAAGTAAAGAGGCAATGCACAGTGTGTTAAGTTTCAAACCATTGGGAATGGAGTCGTCGAGTAAGACTGATCATGCGTTTTCTTGGTCACAAGAGGAAAGTGGAGCAAAGTAGCTGCACATAAAACAACCTTCAAGCTAAAGAGATGGGATGAAATGTAAGGAATGAGAGGCAATTAAGAATCTCTCACTCAGCTTAACAGGGGGAAGGGAGATGAGCTCTATCTAGGGGTAGTTAAGAATCCCTGGATAACTATCATACATGGTGAATTAGGGGAAACATAAGTCATGTGGAATCCATATTTATGCCTAAAACAGATGAAAACATAAAGAAACAGCAGAAATTGAGCATAGAGTGCAGTTAAACAAGTTCTAAGCTAATATTTCTTTCTGCTATTTAGATGTAGGTTTATGAATGGAAAACGGAGGTAAGAAACAGTTATTGAGTCATGTAACAGCACAAGAATTCCACAGTCACTCTTCAACCATTAAACACAGTAAACAATCCATTCTCCAAGCTCGTAGGCAGTCTTTGATTATAGAAAAATATCAGATACACAGTGCGAGTCTTTCTTGGAGAGCATTAACCAACTATCCATCAAATAACAACAACCAACCAACCCTGATTACATTGTTCAGGGTTTTATATATAGGGTAAATATCCAAAAATATTTATTACAGCCGACCTAACAGGTCTGCGGAAAAAAGACTTTAAAACCTAAACTTGTGCTGAAATTAAATGCAAGTAAATATCCTTCGAGCTACGCCAGAGGCAGCTGGATCAAAAATGAGTTAATGTGGTGTCCTCTGTGGCTTGGTGCAGTGCTCTTGCAATAACTGTGCTTTGAGCTTTGGTCCACTGATCTTATGTGAGTTTGATGTGCAGTAACTGTGATTTGAGTGTCTTTAAATGGCCTTTATTGTTTTGCTGTCTGTGTTGGAGGCTTCTTTAATGTTTTCCTGCTTCGGGCCGCTGAAATATTTTCACAGATACACTTTGCCGCAACACTGATACTCTTTGGCATTAAATCGGGCTTCATTTCCCCTAATACTCTTTGACAATTGAATCGGTACACTCTCTCTCTTTGCTAATATGCTAAAAACTGCAAAATCGGGCCTTTTCTGCCCTTTTCGGAGCAAAAATGACTGCAGAATCAAAAGATTCCCTAAAGATTCCCCACTTTGGCCTATTTCTCGAAAACTGCCTCTGTTTTTCATTTCGGGCTTCCGAAGCTTTGATTTTGCACTTGCACGTTTTTTCAGCTACTGACGTCAGCATGACATCAGTGGCACGACAGATGACGTCAGCATGATGTTAGCAGTGGGAATCAGTACAGATGTGACGTCAGCATGATGACATCAGCAGGGTGACGTTGCAGGGACACGATGGCAAGGTGATGTCAGCAAGGTGCAGGCAGGAAGGGGTGAGATGGCGACAACTTGGCGGGTGATGTGGTGCTTACGTCAATCAAGGGGAGGGTGGTTTCTGGTTTTGGGCGCACCGCTTTTGCTCCTGGGCGGTATTGTCAGGGGGGGCTCCACCACAGCTAGGAGGGCGACACGTGGTGGGAGTACGATGGCAAATCTGCCGATGTCCCAGGCGCTAACCCTCAGCATGTCGGGGCGGGAAAATACTCGCCCACCGTAGATTGTGGGGGCACCTGATCTAACGGCTGGCGGATAAGGTTAGGTGGCAGATGGATAAGGACGGGGCCCCACATGCCAATTAATTTTAATTTTTAATTCAACGAGGGTAGAAAACTTTAGAAAAGTGGGTTTTTGGGGTTAAACATGCACGGGGTTAATTTATTTACATGCATGACTTTAGGATAAGGGCGGAAAGAGGGTTTTTATGCATAGGAATGAGTCTCAATGCATTTGGAAGGGGTTTTTATAAACAACATGAGGGTTCTTACTAAGTTTCAGTCAAACTTAGTAATTCCCAAAGGATACTTATGGTTATTTTTCAACCAGGGGGAGGGAATAAGTATATAGGGGATTTATTTAACATATTTTTAGTAGGGGAAGGGGAAATAGATAGGGAGCTATATAGTAAAGTATATAGTTAATATGACAAGTGATAAGAAAGTGCTAAGTATGTGAATCTTAGGCTATTAGGGGAAGATGGTCCATGAAGGAAGTATGAACATTCCTTGAGTAAAGCAAATCTTTACCAAGGTGAATGATATGGAAAATGATGAAACTAAGAGGCATCAAGCAGATCTTGATCTCTTCAGGGAAGTTAGTGAATGATTTGGGGAATAAGGAAGAAGGGGGAAGTTAGTCATGCCTCGCTTGAGTCCTTCAGATGGAAACTGCCTGATAATTGTGATTTGAAATAGATATGACACTTGAAAATATAGAATTGATCACAAATCAACATTCTACAACCTCAAAACTACCTACCCAGCCTACTTACCTAGCATTTTTTCTTCGTTTTGGTTTGGGTGCACTTAGACTTGTAGACCCAGCTTTTCAACTTTTTTTTTTTTCTGTCCTCCTGTCTACATCTACACTTATTTGATCCAGGGGCTTAGATTAAGCTGTTGAGCGCCCTTGTTTCTCTACCTATCTAAGAATCTTCCAAGATTAAGCTGTTTGGACAGATATTCATTCTCTATATTTTGAAACAAGAAATTGAAACCTAGGGAGACCAAGATTGAACTGTTTGGACCTCCCTTGAACTGAAAAATTGTTCAAAAATGGAATAGTATATCAAAATTGGAACACAGCAGTGGCACTTGAACTGGCACACTCTCATGGCATCCTTATTTGGCCTCTGTAGCAAATATGGAACACTGCAGCGTGCAAAGTATGACATATTTGGCATGTATAAATGTCAATCATGAAAGATGAGTGACCTGCTGCAGTAGGAGGCTAACAGAAGGCACAAGATCACTCATCACAACAGCAAGTCAAAACTCCTTTGCAGCAAAACTATGTACATGGAATAGAGAGTGAAGATGATGATGACTCGATGGTGGAGGCAAATCATTTCTTTACTGTTGATGGTTTACTCATCTATCTCACAGAAGATGAAGAATATTTGGAGATCCTTGATGCTCAAAAGGATGAAGATTACATACTAGAAAATGAGGTGGTTTTGGAGGATGAGTCAGACAATTATCAGCGAGGATATATGAATGCATTGATAGCACAACATAAAAAATATTCATTGAGAAGCAGAGATGTACCAGTCAGTCCAGTTCAAAACAGAAAGGAAGCGCAACCCAAACATGACTCATCAAACATTTAGAAGAAAGGGAAGGAGCCTGCTGACCCAACTTCTAGCAAAGGATCATCTACAAATGAGAAGATCAATCAGCAAAATGCAGCAAAAGAAAAAGTCGAAAAGAAAGACCCTCCAGTGAAAGAGGTAGATAAAGTTTCATCTTTTATTTTAGAAAATGAGATTGCTAAATTAAGAGTTTCAATTCCTTTGATTGAATTGATGAAGAACAACAGTTATAAGCACCAAGTGTCCAAAATTTTGAACATAGATCCTTTATCTGATATGGTTAATGTAGAAGATGATCACCCTGAGCTCATTTTTGGCCCTTCCTTAGAAGGTCAGTCTAAGGATAGTGAAGTTCCTCCATTTTATATAAGCCTTAGATTGCATGAGTATGTCCTCCACAATGCCATCTTCGATTCTAGAGCTTCCCATAATTTGATGCCAAAAGCCATTATGGAGAAATTGGGCCTTGACATTACTCAAAAATATCATGACTTGTATTCTTTTGATTCGGTAGAGTCCATTGTATTGGTCTTACTAAAGACTTAGTGGTATCTTTGGACCAAATTCCGGCAAAGAATGTTATCATGGATGTGGTTGTTGCAGGCATTCCACCAAGGTTTGGTATGCTTTTGTCTAGATCATGGGGTGCAAAGCTTAAAGGAACTTTAGAACTAGATTTCTCCTATGCTACCATTCCAATGTTTGGCCAATTGAGAAAACTATACATGGAAAATAAAATGAAGTACATGATTACAAGTAAGGGGAAACCGGTTAATCATTTAATTAATGTTGTACATATAGATTTAGAGTCATTTGTATTATATTCAGATAGTGGTTTGAATGATGTTGATAGTCATTTAGTTGAAGTAGAAGATGTGCCAAAGATTTTAGAAAATTTCAGAGCAGTCCTTAATAAATAAAGACAAAAAATTGCAAGTACCTCTGAGCAATCCACATACCGACAACAGCAAGAAAGGAATGAACAACAGCAAAAGGAAGAGGTCAGTCAATGTAAGACAGAGAATGAAATAGAATTTCAACATTTAGAAGAAGAAGGAGGTCTATGGAGCATGGACTTTGATGGAGCCGTGGGTAAGGATGTTGCCAACATAGGGATTTGGATTCGCAACCCTGTTTTCAAGCCAAATAAAGCCCCTAGTAATGTTAGAATTTGTTCATATAAATTGGCCTTTGATTGTTCTAACAATGAAGCTGAATATGAAGCGTTGATTGCATGCTTGAAAATTCTCAAAAAGCTAAATGCAAAAAGGATATCAGTCTATGGAGATTCAGAACTGATAATCAAGCAAGTTAAGGGTGAATATCAAGCCAAACATCTGCGGATGAGGGCCTACTGAAATGCAGTTTTAGATATCTTAAGGATGTTTCCAGATTATACCTTGACAGCAGTACCTCATGCTCAAAATGTTATTGCAGATTCTCTTGCCACTACTGCAAGTAATTTGAAGATTCTGATGAATTCCAATGACAAGTTTGAGATCCATGTCAAACATTGCCTTGTTGTTCTGAACAATTTAAGGTATTGGCAGGTTTTTTGGGATGATAAGTAGATTAATACCTTTTTACAGAATGAAGGGAACTACAAGGATGCTTCCATAGATTTTGATGATGATACCAATGAACCGGAAATTGAGGTGAATTAGATGGAAATATTGCAGCTGAAGAACAACATTATCCCTAAAGGTCTCATACCTTTAGAGGAACTTTTTGATCAAGATGATGTGGCTAGAAATCCAAGCTTGGTGCCTATAGACAAAGGTGTTGAGGATGTTAATCTTGGAATAGTAGATAAGCCCAAGTTTGTGAAATTGTCGAAGTCATTGTCTCCTGAGGTAAAGTCTAAATATGCTAGATGGTTATCTGAATTTGTTGATGTGTTTGCTTGGGATTATTCAGATCTAAAGGTGTATAACAAAGACATAATTTAGCACGCTATTCCCATCAAGCCAAATCAGAAGCCATTCCGACAGAAGCTGAGAAGAATCAATCCCAAGTTGTTGCCTTCCATTGAAAAAGATGTAAACAGATTATGCAAGGCTAGTATAATTGCCCCAAACAAATTTTTCTAATTGGATTTCGAATCTTGTTCCTGTGAGAAAGAAGACCGAGTAGATTAGATTGTGTATCAATTTCCGGAATCTAAATAAAGTGTCATGTTAGGATAATTACCCGCTGCCGAAGATGGATCACATCCTCCAAAGAGTGGTTGGAACATCGTGTATGTCACTACTCGATGGATATTCAGGATATAATCAAATTCTAGTGCATGAAGATGACCAAGATAAGACTGCATTTACCACCCCTTGGGGAACTTTTCATTATGCTAAAATTTCATTTGGTTTGAAAAATGTTGGAGCCACATTTCAACGTACAATGAACATCGTTTTTGCCAATGAAAAGGATGTATTTCTGGTTATATATTTAGATTATTTGACAGTGTTTTCAGGTTCAGATGATCAGCACCTTCACCATTTAAGGATTATGTTTTAGCAGTGTAGGAAATTTGGGATATCACTCAATCCGAAGAAAAATCTTTTTTCTATGCTTGAAGGGAAGTGGCTTGGCCAAATTATCTCAAAGGAAGGAATCCACATCGATCCTTTAAGGGTAGAAGAAATTCAGCAGATATATTTTCCTAGGAACAAGAAAGAGATACAAGCTTTTAACGGTAAGATGAATTTCCTCCAAAGATTTGTACCCAATCTAGTTGAGCATTTGAGAGAAATAACTAATATGTTAAAGAAGGACAATGTGCTAAAATGGATGGAGGATGCTATGAAGTCATTTAATCTGGTAAATTATGCTTTATCTACAGCCGTGGTTCTGATTAGTCCCAATTATACACAAGATTTTATTGTATTCTCATTTGCATTTGAGCATACCATGGCAGCAGTTTTAATGCAAAAGAGAGATCAACTAGAAAATCCCATTGCATTTTTCAGTAGGACCATTAGAGACGCTGCTTTGTGGTAAACATAATTGAGAAACAAGCTCTTGCCCTTGTCAAAGCTTTGAAATACTTCAAAGTGTATATTCTGCACTCATACATCTTAGCATATGTTCCTAACACAGTAGTTAAGGATGTGCTGGTACAAACCGATCCGGAAGGAAGGCAGGGAAAATTGATTGCAACAATGTTAGAATACGATCTGGAATCAAGCCTACAAATTTGATCAAAGGACAAGGCCTGGTGAGGTTAATGGCATAATCAAATTTGCATGCTTTAGATATAAATCGTATTGCAGCATGTCCAAAGATGAAGAAGAAAGCTCCCTCATTCAAGTGTCTGAAATGTTCCTTCAGTCACCATGGTATTCAGATATTGTGTATGTACTTCAGCACCTGTCACCACCTCCGGGGATGACAAAGAACAAAGGTAGATCTCTCAAACTTAAAGCTGCTAAATTCTGCATTTTGATTAATGCCCTTTATTGGAAGGATCCAGGAGGTGTTTTGCTGAACTGTTTAATTGAAGATGAAGCACAACAAGTGATGAGTGACTTTCACAAGGGTGATGGTGGTGGTCATTTGTTCTGGAAGACAATAGCAAACAAAATATTGAGAGCGGGTTATTACTGGCCAACCTTATTTTCAGATGTTTACAAAACAGTCATGAGTTGTCATGAATGTCAGGTCTTTTAGGGTAAAAGAAAATTACTGCCTCTTCCTCTAAACCCAGTTGAAGTCAATGCACCCTTTCAGCAGTGGGGACTTGATTCTATTGGCAAAATCCATCCAACATCGCTAGCTCAGGACAAATGGATCCCAACAGCAACCGACTATTTTACCAAGTGGATTGAAGCAATTCCAACCAGACAGGCAACAGATGCAGTAATCATTAAATTTTGGAATCAAATATTTTATCTCGATTTGGTTGTCCTAGTAAAATTATCACAAATAATGCAGCTACATTCAAATCTAAGAAGATGATCAATTTTTGCAGCAAGTATAGGATTACCTTGGGTCATTCTATAGCATATTATCTGCAAGGTAATGGTCTGGCTGAATCATCCAATAAGTCATTGGTGAACATCATCAGAAGCTGCTAGAAACAAATAAGAAAGGTTGGCATAAAAAGTTATTTAATGCTTTATGGGCTGACAGGGTGAGCCAAAATAAGTCCATAGGTATGTCTCCGTTTGAAATAGTCTATGGCATTAACACAATGTTTCTGACATCTCTTGCAATTCCGATTGTGAAACTTTTACAGGAGGCTGGCAGTGAGGAAGATGATTTTTAGTGAAGAATCAAGCAGATGATCCATTTACAACAAACAAGGGAGGAAGTTTTCCAAAACACTTTTAGATTGTAGGAGAAGATAAAAAAGATCTATGACCGAAAAGCAAAAGCAGATAAATTCCAGCTTGAGGAAGTAGTGTTGTGGTGGGATGCTAGGAATGAAGATAAGGGAAAGCACGATAAGTTTGAAAACTTATGGAAGGGACCCTACAATATTGCCACATACAGAGTACACAATGCATTTCTGCTCAAAGAGATGGATGGACAATATTGTTCACGAGGACCAGTCAATGGTAGGCTCCTTAAGCACTACTTCTTCTAAGGTGATTTCTGTAATCATGAAGTGATCATTGTATATACCATTTTCCTTTCATTGCAAGTGTTCAAAAGGTACACAGTCATTTCAGCTTGGGGCCCGAGGTGAGGCTATAAAGTTGAGTGATTTGTATCAGTTTATGAGTCCTGAGTTAGTTTGTGAGTCCTAAGTCAGTTTGTGAGTCCTGAGTCAATTTGAGTCTTGATTCAGTTTGAGTCATGAGTTAGTTTTTATAGTGTCAGTTTCAGTTTTTGAATGACCATATTTCCCAATGGATGAGGCACTAGTCTACTTGTTCCCAGAGATCTATGGTTCTTGGCACCTCCAAGGAGCTACCATCCCCATTGGAGCCAATGTTAGTGTCAGTGTCTTCACACTACCATTAGTGATCAAAATTTGCTCTTTTGCATTTCATACTAGGAGTCCCATTCTGATGAGTTGCATTCCATTAGGCCATGTATCTACTGATGGTAGGGTTCATTTCAGTTTTTTCCCTCATGACATATATCTGTTGACCTCTTTTCATAATGTTTTAGTCAATGGTTCATGCTTATTTTCAGTTCATTTCATCAATTAGGTCTTAGGTCTTAAGGTTTTAGTCTCATTAAGTATTAGGGTTTTACCATGGTCAATTTCAGTGACTATTGATTAATAATGGTCAACAGACACATGAGGATGATGATAATGATCAGAAAAGTACTAATTTCTTAATTTGTAAACCTAATAAAGTTCTCACCTCAAAACTAGTTTTGAGGTGAAAACAGAGCACTTGTATTTTATTGTTAAATTTCAAGTAATTTGATTGATTTCATATGTAATAAATGGTTCCATGCTGCTCCTGGTCACTTGGTGATATCACCAAGCACTTGCCACTGCAAAAAGTAGAAGAAATTGAGCATTAGTTCACCTATCCAAGAAAAAGATCAAGCATCCAAAAAACAGAGTATTTGAAAAAGCACATAGACATTACAAAAGTGGGTTTTCATCATCAAATATTAAAAATTAAAGGTCATATAAAGCCATATCTCGTTGGATCATTTCATTATGCTAATGTTGAGATTAAAATGCTCAAGAAGAGCCAAAAATGTGATTTCTAAGTGTTATTGAGCAAAGGTGTGTAATATAAGCATTTTTGGAGAAAATCGGACCGAAGTTGTGCACCAAAGACCAGTGCTACGCACTTGCTTGGCGTCACGCACCTGCAGCCTTTCCTCTATGCAAAGATGGGTGCTACATTCCTGGCAGGTGTTGCACACTTGTTGCAGGCATTGCGCATCTACCCAGTGAGGCTTGAAAAACGTTCAAAGTGATCAATCCACCTCCTAATCTTCAAGTATCTTCCTCTAACAAGTAAGTACACTCATCACACTCATCTTGTCTCTTGAGAAAGGGTTTGTTTGATAAGTTGGATATTTTGGACTCCTAAAACTAAAACCCTAGCTTCTAGGGTGAAACCCTAGCTTTCATTCACTAAGTGGCTACATACCCTATCTACCTTATCCACTAAATTCCATTCCTATTTATGTACTTCCTAAACCCCATTCCCTTCATACTTCCTCCACAATCTCATTCATACTCTCCCCAAACCCTACAAACCCTATTCCCCTCACCAAAAACCCTACACACTCTTCCTAAACTCTATTCATTTCTAAAATCTCTTCATACTCATCTTCATCCCATTTCACCACCTTGTTTTCACTGCATTCTTCACTATTTGTCCACATACAACCACAAGTGTTTAAAGCCACCAAAAGCAATGGAAAGAGACAGTGAGTATGAAATTGGTGAAGACACCCTAAGTGACAGTTCGAGGGAGAGAAACATACAATAAAGGAAGCCTCATAAAGGAGGAAGGGTTATCAAAGAGGAGCCCACTAGTTTGAGAGACTTGCAAGCCTGTCCACTTGCCATTTATTGCTTCAAACATCAATCATGTTTTGATTTCTGTGAGATGATTGAAAGAGTTAAATTTCATCATGAGTTGGCAAGGTTGTTTATGACACAACTGCACAATAATCAAGTAAGCCTTGCTGGGATAATATTCACCATATCACTAGCTGTCATCTCAGAAGCTACAAGTATTCCAGATGTGGGTGAAATTTGGAACAAAGGTCAAGATATTGATGTGGAGTACTATGAGCCTTACATTAAGGCTAGATACAAAGACAAAATCAAGAGAGTTTTCCCCTTCAAGTTTTTGGAAAACTGATTTTCTCCATTAATGAAACTCATCATCAAGTACTTCACTTGTGAGGGTAGGTTCTCCTGGTTGTATCCCTACCACATTAGACTTCTGATGCATTTTACTAGAGTGAAGGTGATGAACATCCCTTACTTCATGTTCAAAAACATTTAGAAGATGCCACATATTGTAAAGAGGAAGCCATACCCACAACAATTAAATAGCATTTATCATTACTCTTTACTTAAAATCATTGTTTTACATCAGCTGAACCTTCGTAACATGCCATGGGAGACTTTCATTTCTCATGAGATGTTCAAAGGCCCACAAATCTTTTCATCAATGCATCATGAAGAAAGTGGACCTTCAGGACATGAAAAGGTCAAAGAGACTGAAACTGTTGGAGTACCGGTGTTTGTGACATATGAGAGGGGCACTGGGAAACTTTTTGTAGCTGTTAGGCAAGTATTATCTCCACAAGGTGTGGAAGGGGTCTCGCCTTCATCATCAGGCTACACGAAAATGCTATCTCCACAAGGAGTGGAAGGGGCTTTGCCTTCTGCTTCAGCTAAACAGGTACAAGTTGAGTAGAAACAAGGGCAAAGATAAGGGCAAGAAAAAGATGAAAAGGAAGGATCTTAGTGATGAGCAGGAAAGGGATTTCAATCTTGTTGATCATGAAGAGCCACGAAAAAATTTTACTCATTAAGGAGTTGATGTCATTGACTTAGAAACTCAGGATCCAAAGACTATCAAAGACATGATCATAAAAGAACAAGAGGCTAAGATGCAAGCCTTGTCAGACAACTTAGAGAGGGCTAAGTGGATAATAAAATATCTAGAGCAAGAAAACAAACAATTGAGCAACAAATAGGTCCTCATGGAGCTGCAAATGATCAAAGAAAACTGGCAAAGGGCCAAGGAGGGAAAGTTCAAGTTGACTTCAGTTGAACAAGAGATTGAGAATGACAGCAAAACTTGGCTTGAGAGGGTTAATATACACCTTGAGGAGCTGATTGAGAAGGCCAACAGAGACAAGAAGATGCTTCGCCGCATGGCCTACCACTACATGACCCGCAACAAGATCTGCAACATAAGAATGAGGAAGCTTAAGGCTAGGTTGAGGAAGACCTTAAGGAGAAAAAAGGAGCAATTTAAGTTGGAAATCATGGCTGAAGCCTCACTATCCCATCAAAGCAACTAATGGTGGTGCCTTGTGCCAAATCTAGGCAAGTTTTGATAAATTTTTGTCATTTTCAAAGTTTAAAATCTTGAACGTAGAAAAATGCCATTTTTGAAGAAATGGCTTATACATCTGGATTCACCATCATGAAAGCATCAAACCCAAAAAATCTCAGAAATTTTGGAGCAAAACTAGGTCACCAAAAGGTCAAAACACTACCAAAAAATGACCTCTTTGCCTCATTTTGGACACACAGAAGCAGCCTTGGGAGATTTCACTTTTGAGGGGGGAAATGATCTCCAAATGAAAAAATTAAAGATGTTATAGAAATTACACAGGTAGACCTTTCAAATGAGATATTGTGGGCTCAATTTGGCCAAGTGGAACGCCTCCAAAAGTGGTTGTAAAGTGGCGCTACGCACCTGGCCAGTGGCGCTGCGCATAGAGCCAGTTTGCCCAAAAAGTCCAATTTTCGCCTAGTTTCTCTGCAAGTTGACTTTTTCTCTCTTCATGGATGAATTTATGATTGTGGTTAATGCTATTTTATGTAAATATAATTGAGAAATGATCTTAGAGGGTAGATTCATCAGTTTGAGGTGCTTCGGGGGTCAATGAATCAGTTTCCATGGTTTTAGAGGCAAGCTGTTCCACTGCCTATATTCCTATTCCTTGTTTGGACATGGTTGTAACAGTTCCTTATCTCTTGGATTCGACCCCTAAAATAAACCAGGATTTGCAGTTATTTTTATGGGATACATGTGGTAAAGTGTTTTTTCATAGTTTCTCCTTCTATTATTAGTTTTTCTCATGTGTTATGTGTGCCACAATCTAAATCATTCTTCTAGCTAAATGATATCAAGATAGATAGGTAGAATACATTAGTTACAGTGCTCTGCCTTGGGAAACCATTTAGTTTTTTATGTTTTCTACTGTTTGAGAAGGATACATGATCTTTGCATGCCCTCCTCAACTCCTCACCAGTCTTAGACCTACCATCTCACTCAATTTCAAGTGCAAAAACACCTACCTACCTTGCCCCATAGAACACCTTGCATTCCTGATTTGATTTCTTGGACCCAAAGCTGCCTGCTCCATTTGATCCAGCAACAAAACCAACAAAATCAATCAAAAACCCTAGAGCTACTATATCTAACCTTAAATCAATATTTGATCCAATCATCTCGATTGAGATTGACAAGGAGAGAACCCTCTCCCGACTTGGTAGGGCTAGCTACCAGGTTAAGCGTGGTTTGTGGTTACCCTAAAATAGCTTCAATTCAACCTGAGGTCAATCTAGGCTCTAACAGGGTGGATCCCCCTATCCACCACCCTCTGACTCATAGGGAATGTGGCTTCTACATGTCTCAATTGAGAGAAAATTCCATCCACTATGAACAACATGTTAGGAAGTATTCTTTTGACATCCTCCATTGATGCAAAGAGATTGTATTTCTCCACTTGTTTGGCTCTAAGAACTAAACCCAGTAGCATCTTAATTTTCCAATGAAGGGCTACTGAGTTTAGAAATTGTTTCTTCAAGCTTTTTGTATGGCTTGGGTTCGGGACACATCCACCTAAATCCTAAAGGAGATCTGAATCAGAAATAGATTTCATTTTTTCACCGACCTTCATCTCTAGATCTTTGTTTTCTAAATGCACATCTGAGGGGGAAGTGCTAAACTAAGCAATCACTGACTCATGGGAAAACAGGCATGTGCCCCTCTAAACAACTCAAGCCGTACTTCCACCACCCCTATGACTTATTTGATGTTATATTGGAGGCATGTCAGAGTCAAAGAGGGGAAGAGATTGATATTTATATGGGTTTCCTCTATGTGAAAAGAACAAAATTACCATCCTTTATCTTCCACAATATCAGGACTCCAAAAATAGAATCATTGCAATAACTCCAAATAAAGTGACTATACTTGGAGAGAAAACCACAAACAGATACTGGAGGCGACACAAACTCCATAGAAGATTTGCACACTACCACCATTTGTCCTAAAAACTTCTCTTTCGAGGCTTCATAATAGACACAAACTCTAGCCCAATTGACCACAATATGACCTCTACAGACAAACTTGGAATCTCAGAAGACCAAAGTGGCATCCCAAAAAAGACCTCCCATACCCATAATTCTACTACAAAATTCGGTGAGAGCTAACAACAAAGGCACTTGATATAGACCACTGAGGGAATCGAAAAATGAAAAACATGGCTCCATAATTGAAAAGTAAGGACATGCATAAACTATAAGAAAAAAAATAGGGACCAAAGTTTGTCAATCCCCAAGGACATCATAGAATTCCAAGACCCACAAATCCAAAAATCGGAAGAAGCAGCATTTACAAATTCCCCACTTTAGATCCTCAAAAGAAGCACTCTGATTCAATTCCCAGTGACAAGCCCATGACCAAAACACCAGCATCCAAAAGACTACAAAGGAGAGGCATAAATATTCCCTTCCCCATAAAGATAAACCACAGAGCAAGTCTAACAAGAGATCTTTCCCAAACCAGAGAAAGATTGATGCACAGATTGAGGATGAGGAATCAACCTTGGCACTCACACCTCCCTTCAAACTATAGGCAATCAAAAGGAGCCACCACCAAAAAATAAACCCTGTGTTCATGCATGCAAAGGGGATGTCACATACACTTGGAGTTAATGTGAGTGTGATTTCCTTAGGCTAGTTGTCACAAATACCCATGCCCATCCAATCTTCATTAACACCCCCATCGAGGGAAAATTATTATAATATATTCATTAGATTAGGAGTGTTGTAACAACATCACACCTTATTTTTGACTTTCTTATGAATTGTACTTATTCTACATATAATTCATTGATGGAATAATCATCAGCTTTAAGTTCTTCTATATTATTTGAAACTTAGAAGGTTGCTTCCTTCATATATAAATTTATGTTTTCTGTCCTCAAGTCATATTCAGTGAGAATCCCATATAATTCGTCCATATTCATATTTTCTAGATCCTTCATTTCTTCAATAGATGAGACCTTTGCATCAAATCATAAGAGGAGATATCATAGCACCTTCTATACAATCATTGATGTCTTAACTTCTTCACCAATTCCTTTAATAGTATTGTTAATCTCATCCATACAAAGAAAGTAGGCTGCAATATCTTCTTCATCATTTATCTGGAAGCTCTAAAAATATATTCCAAGGGTTTGAAGCTTTTCCTTGAATGAAAATACTTTGCAAGATCTAACAAACATCTTGGAAAGATCAATATGTATCTCTTAAAATTTTTCTTTAGCTTCATTAAATTCCGTTTTTCTACTTTTATTGCTCATTATGTGCTTGTAACTCATATTTAATAAAAATTTCAATGATAAATTTATGGCTTGTGTGTTACAAGTCACATCAATCATTTTTATGACATTTTTGAGTCTCCTGCTGCATCAACATTTTTGATAAGTTCATGTGTATCACACATTGTATTAGTCTTCTCTATTAGATCCTTTATGCCACAATTTGCATTAACATTTTGGATAAGATCACTTACTAATTATATTGTATCAACCACGTGATCAATTATGTTTTGTTTATAATGTAATTTCCACTCAAGTGATTTAATTCAATTTTGCAATTAGCGTTGTACTCTTGCAATTCCTTGATTTCCTAAGAGGTGTTTTGTAAACATTATCCTATTTTATCCATTTGTGATTTTCTTCATGCTCACTTGCACTCACTCACTTGTTTATATTATTATGTGTCATGTTTTCTTGATGTTATGTCACCTTAGGGTGTCAAGTACTACCCTTCATGCACCCTTAAGTGTGATTACAATGATTTAAATTTTGATGACTCACTTGACCTTCTTATTGAAAATACAATTAAATTAGCAATTTAATGGCTCAAAAGACTTTTTTCATTTAATAGTTAGTCATGCTCCATAACATTTTTGCCCTCTCATTACATTGGAAGAATCAAATTGATCTTAATGCCTTGTTTTTCTATGTATGTTGTCTCAAATTGCAATTAAATGTTAAAAATAGACACAAAATAGAGTATAACATGTGCAAAATTATAAACATTGACAGATTTTTGTGGGCCCCATTATTTAGATTTAGGTATGGGTTTAGGAAAAGGAACAAAAACTATCATTTTATTATTATATGCTCTTTGTAATGAACATAATGTTGTTCAAATACAATAGTCATGTGTCTTGATAAAAAATCTTCAATCGTCTTCACTCCCCAACATATCACAAGCTTTGTTGCAACCTATGCCCTCACTTATCTTGACAAAGTAATCTAGCTTGAAAACTAAATGTTGGACTAATTCGGTGTAAGTGTTCAAGATGTCAAAAGGAAATATGTGACAAAAAATCTATAATATTCTAGAGCAAGGCCACTCCTCTAGATGCCACTGGGAATTGATGGCAATTTTTTTGCAATCTCTCCAACAAACAAATGCAATCTTGGACACTTCATATGAAAATTCTCTCTCTTGCAACATTATTAGTAAGAGTTGTTCTTTGATAATTTTGTCCTTAAGAATTCTTTGTTTTCTAGTTTTACCATTTAAGCCTCCTATATTCCACAAGAAGATATTCATCATTGAAAATATGGAGCGGGTTGGTCCTTGTTTTTCATCAAGGCGATTCTCCGTAATTTGAATATCATTTCTCCTAGATCCTTCAATAACTTCATCTTATTTTTAGGAAATATTTCTCCAAGAGTTCAAATTGATTCTTTGTGCAAGAACTAGGATACTTCTATTCCCAAACCACCACCATCTCATTTAAATTTGAGTTGTCAAGGTCCATTTCATGACCATCTTCTAATTCCATTTTTTTTTTAAGCCAAAATTGTGATTTCATTTGCAGTTGTATGATATTGTGGATTTCAATAATATATCTTCCACCTTTTTTGTTGTTCTTCAGTTCTAGATGCCCAATTGATTAGTGGAGGGGATGGTGAATGTGAAGGCTCCAAATGAGGGGGATCTTGATCTAATAGGATATTGTTTGAAAGAATGTCAAAGCTATTTTGAGTTGATGACCCTAAGGATTTGGTGAATGGGGAGGGAAAGGGGATCTTTTAGGGGATTTTTGTTTGGAGGTAAATGTTTCAAAACCTTCTAGGCTCTTATTAGTGGAATATTTTGGTTTGAGGGAGAGTGATTAAGAGGACAAAATGAAATAATATGTCCATGTTCATGACATTCATAAAAACAAAAATGGATATGTTCATATCCAATTGTTTGACTCCAAATTGAATCATAATAGTTTAGAGTGATGGAAGTAGGTAATGTTGGTAAACATTCATATAGAAACATATCCTTACATAAGAAGTGTATCCTCCTTGCTTTGTAACCTTTGATATTTTAACAAAATAACCAAGAGCATTACCTATTCCTTTGAGGATTTTCGGATCCTAAAATTCATGTGGAAAAGAATAAATATGAGTCCAAACTGGTGCTATAATATATTCTTCCAAATATGGGTTGAAAATTTTCTTCTAAAGACTGAGCTAGAGGCTAGCTGAGTTGAAAAAATATGGAACATTTTCAAAAATATTATTTATGTCCTCCAAGTTATGAAAATGGATGTAAATAATCTTTTAGTGTCTCATCTTCGAGTCTAGATGGCCCTTGTGCTTCCATCTAGTGATGATCTATCACATTGAGGCTTTTTCTATAGGCCATATACCCGTAAATTTACCAATCAGAGTGTGATCTTACATGTATTGAATGCATTCAACTACCCATGGGGTAGTGGCATTGTATCATTGGGTTTTGGACTATTTTTAGTAGGCATCCCCTAGGTCATCTAGTGGATCTCTTGATCTAAGGGCTTTCCTATGGATTCTAAGTTTTTGGGATAATTGTGTTGTGGTTCTTGGTTGGATAAGCATGAAGAATTGAAGGGTTTCATTCCTCCATCAAATTTTGTTGATTGGGTACTGCAAGGATTAGAGTAATCTCCTGAAACTACATTGTAATATGAGGGAGTAGATTATTTCCTCCAATGTTGGCCATGGTGATCTGTTACAAACCCACAAGGATGCAAAGAAAAAACCCCAACTTGAGTTCAAGAGAAATCTCAATCCACTAAGAAGAGTTGATCTTCATAGGAAAAGCCAGCTAAACTACAAACGAAAGCATGAATATGATAAATATGGATTTTTTATGTCTCCATATCACCAAAATAGGAACTACTCTAAAATAGCCTATGAGTAGGCCCTATAAGTTTATGGCTCAAATTTTATACTTATAAAGCACATACAATATGGTAAATTAGATAGTGATCTGTTTATCATTATACATTTTTATTTATGATATATTTTCATTCAAAGAAAGAGTACATAGTGAATTAAGCTACAATTGCATTTAGACACCTTGTTTCATTTAAACTAGATTAATAGATTGTTTCCCCTTCCTAATATACTTTTATCTCATTGGAATGTTTTCCCATACTATTATTTATATTAAACAAAAAAAAAAAAAAACAAAACAACAACATTATAATTGATGTTGTTATTCTCCATAGCTTTGCATATTATTTCAAAATTGATTTTATAAAATTTTTGTTTGATAATTTATGTTTTTCAAATTTATTACATTTAACTTTTTTTTTAATTTCAAAATTTACAAAACTAACATTTAAGATCATTAATAATTTTCTCCTAAATGATGGCACAAGGTAAGGAAATTTTATAACGTTACTTCGCTAACCCAATTAAGATAGAATGACATTGTAACCACATTAAAACAAAGTTGAACATTATTTCATTAACCCAATTAAGATAGAAAGAACTTGTAATCACATTAAAACAAAGTCTCTTTAAAACCATCCTGCTTTTTACGTGTATATGTGCTTTGAAAAATGAGAAGTAAAAGAACTTTGAAACAAACTTTAAACCTTGAAATATTCGACGCAAAGAGCCGTGAATAGCAATTCGACTGGTCAAATTTGACCTTAGCTACATAATGTAAAAATTAAATTAAACTAGCATTTGCACCAAATGTTGCAAAGGAAACGTCGTAAGGCATAAATTGAAAAACACAAATACAACAAAAGAATACTTTGATAAAGAATAAAAATATATTGAACGCTCAAGTCAATGCCCCATTAACTGGAACCACTTAGTAGACATATCTATCAACATTAGGATTATACACAATGATCAAGAAATTTCCCATATACAAATAGCACCTTCCACAACAACTTTTTGTCACATCCACTACACCTCTTATTGCAAATCCAAGGAAGGGTGTTGCTCAAATTTCCTTGTTAGGATTATTGACAAGAGAGAATGTTCAATGGTGGCAGACATTGTGAATTCCCACTTGGTTGTCCATTTTTTCAAACCATCTTCTTGGCTTCTGATTTGATTTGGTCAATCCTTTATTGTATCTGCATCGTCTCAGAGCTCTTCTCATGAGTATATTCATCAACACGATCTTATTTACCTTCTACAAATATCAGGTGCAAAAGTTAACTTAATTGAAGTCAGACCAAGATCATATGAAGTGATTGAATATCTAGTACTCCAGAGCAAACCCATTCAACTCAGGGTCTGCTTCATGAATTTATTCTAAATAACTAGTCATCGCGTGGTTCATACTCTGGATAAGTACTTGTATGATAAGCTTTTTATATGTATAATTTTATGTATTTAGCTGCTTCAAGAAATTTGAAACTGGTTTGGTAGCTTATATTTGAATTAGTTACTCTTATTCGCTAGTGGTTTTGAACATAAAATAAACAACACTCTGTTCCTCATGTAAGAGGGTATTTATTTAGAATGTCAAATGTAACATATGCAATATACATGTATGCCCTAACAACAATGTGCATGCACTATTCAGTATGACATGGATCCTAGCCCTTACTAATGAATGGAGCAAGGACTATGGGCTAATGAATGGAGCAAGGACTACTATGGGACTCTTGGACATTGCCATTTATGCTATGAATTTTCTTTTCTCAAGAGTTCATAAATGAAATTTTCTGACATTTTCATGTTCAGAGTTATCCTTTCCTTTCTCAGTTCAAATGATATCCAATTTTTTAGCAAAATTTTGCTCTGTCCTAATTTGGAAATAAAAAGTTCATATTCTGATTATTCTTTTCTTATCATTCACAGGAGTCTGTTTCAGATGATTCAATCTTCTGTGGGGTTTTTTGATGGCCATGGTCCTTATGGTCATCTTGTTGTTCGCAAGGTCAAAGGTTCATTATCAGTGTAACTGCATTCTTTTTGGAAATCTTTCAAAGATAAAGCAAACAACATCAATGCTACCGATACATACAATAATAAAAAGAAGGCCAAAAATGCCCAAAATGACTTAGGTGGTGATGGCCAAGTTAGTTCAACAAAGGAATCCAGTCTTTTTTCTTTTGCAGATACGTATCACCTACATTTTAGCCTTGAGGAAGTTTCTTATTCACACAAATTCAGGGTTATTTCTGTGGTTAATCTGCACTATTTTGAGGGTAATTGAATGATGTTTGGAGCACAATATGTGGATTGATTCTGAATTCAACATTCTGTCTGCACGCATGTGTCTCAAGCTCATCCTACTATCAGCTCATTGACATTGCCAGAGCTTCGTCTCCAATGTTCTTCAGGGTAACACATATCCAATGAAAACAACATGATCTCATGTAAGTTTTTTCACTATGTGTAGTCCTTTCAACACCATCACTGCTTTGGCATGTTTCTTTGTTTCTCTTCCTATGCTCCATGCAAAATCTGCTCCCCTCCAGTGACCTGGGTCAAAAATTAAGAGGGAAAGATTGCTTTTGAAGAGTCTGCCCAATCCAATAAGTCTCGGTTCTTCAACCAATCTCTCCTTTTCTCCAAGTATAATGTTGATTTCTCTCTCTGACATGCCTTCTGATGACATAAGATCAGTGGTAGGAATCTACCAGAGTATGAAGAGAAAGCAAGAAAACAAGGGGGGCCAAAAGGATCTGGAATGTATGGATAAGATCAATATCTCTTTAATTAGTTTTTGGGTTGTAGTTCCAAGTTATCCTTATTAGTGTTCAGTAAGAAAGTCTTCTGCCTTCAAATCTAGAAATGATCCTTTGAGTGCTGATATTCTGCCTTTAAATATGACGTTGTTAAAGTTGTCCATTAAAATCTGTTAACCGACTTTTAAGCAGGGTCAACAATGCCACTTGTATCTACAAGTTCATCTCACACAACAGCTCTGCTAAGAAATAACTTACTAAATGTTATTTCTTCTTTTCTACTAGAGAAAATTGATTTGAATGAGGTTTCTCTTCCTTTTACACAATCGATGTGTTTTATGGGTTATTTCTATACAACAAGATCACCTTTTTGCAACATCTTAAATAGCATCTTGCTTTTGTTTTAAATCCTCAGGAGTTCCTTTCCATTCTTTATTGTGTTTCTTTCCAATTTAGTGAGGGACTGAATAATACCCGATAACACCAGGTCTCAATACCCTATCCAACTCTCATCAAGTATACATCTTCATGATATTTCCAGATATCTTACAACTGCAACATTGAATTTCTTGGCAGTGATATTAATATTGCCAATGTTAACTTCGAGAACAAAGCCAAATTCTTTTGCAAACAATACTTTGAATATACTAGTGCATTTGGAATTTAGGTTAACCTTGATCCCACAGCTTCCTACAAAAGCCAACTCCAGTACAAATACAACTTTACCCCACCACTAATATCATGACCAGCTGAGAAAATACTTTCTTCAACCATTTTCTGGACTGAAATAATTATTCTCTTGAAATCTAAAACATTATAAAAGTTGGGGAAAATGTGACTAATCTAATCAAAAATATAAGCAAGAGCATAAGCACCTGGTGTTTTCCTTCAATAGGCAAGCTTTTGAAATAAAATTCTCCATGTAAAACTGATTTTTCTTGCATTGGAGCACATTGAAAACTTCCTCGAATCCCTCGGAAAATAGAACCATTATCAAGATTTGTTTCCTAGGCATTCTTAGGCAATTGTTGTTTCATAAATATGATGTTTACATCAAGTAGAATACAAAGACCAATCACATTGTATGCCCCAAGAACACCCTGAATATCTTCAATAAATATTGAGGATGCAAGCAGTGGCATCATGCTTGAAATGTAGTCAATCACCTCTTCATTGCTATAAACATAGCCCCAAACATTTCAAACTGAGAATAAAATAGATCTTATCATGAGGGAATCCATGGATGCCACCACTTTACTATCCTTTCTGACTCCCAGACAATCCTAAATCATGCCTTCAAAATCCTGCATAAACTCAAGTTCATGTAGATCTTCAAACACCATGCAGTTTGCACCATTTCCTTCCCTGGAGCCTGAAATACATCTTTCATACTAAACCTGTTGATTTGAATAATCTTTCAGAAAAGTAATAGCTCTTTGTAGTATATTATTCGTGCATAAAGGGGTATTCTAATTTTTTTTGGATGTTGTGACCTGTATGCTTGACATTGAAAACTTCATCTCGTGTGCAATCTGAGTTGTTTTGCTCATTTTTCATATATAAATGTGTTCTTTAAGCAACTGATCTATCATTAGCTAGATGAGGATAGAGGTGTCCTTATCAATGTCACCAGGGCTGTTATTAAAATGTACCTATGAAATGGAGCCAACAACACATTTGCTACTATACCTTGAACCTTAATTTTTCCAATAGTTTTCTTTGGCTTAGGAGTAGTTCCTTCCAAGGCAACATCTGCAAACTCATTTCTCAACAATTCTTCCTCTGTTGCAACAGTATTTGCTGTAGTCTATACAAGTTGCAGACATTTCAATTTACACAATTACTTAATAATATGTAGAGTATTACCTTCATTGAGAAATAATTTTCATTTTCCGACCTACATGACAATTAAAAGAAATCAACAAAGATAATTTTGTTAATAACCTACCCAAAGGCGTTACGCAAAACAATGCACTCTATGAAGGAATTCAGGAGCTTCCATGTGACCACTGGCCCACGCCCGGAGACAAAGATGCACACAGGCCTCATAGGCAATGAGGGCTTGCCAAGCTCCCTGCCCACTACACTCAATAATTGCAAGCGCATTATTGTCAAAATGCATAACAGATGAGAAATAACATCTATCTGATAAATAATTATTGATCCACATTAACATGAAAAACAAGTCTTAAGACATCTTGGGCACGGACCAGCTACAATCATGACAGTTGGCTCATGCCCAGAAACAAAGGTGCAAACATCCCCCATAGACAACAAGGGCTTGCCCACTACACTAAATGAATTGCAATCACATTCAGGTTAAGATCCAGAGCAAATGAGAAGTACATTCTATCTGGTACTGAATCACTGATCCACATTAACATGAAAAATAAATCTTAAGGCATCCTGATTGTTTCTTTTTATATATCAACACGCACAAGACCTTAGGTAGGAAGAAACAGTCAAACCTGTGGTGAAAAGTGGGTGGTTGGCTTGTTGAAGTTGTTGATTGCTGGCAAGAACCTGCTGCCTCTCTAACATTCACAGAAGCGGGCCTGTAAAAGCAAAATCAAAGACTTTTCTTATAATAGTTTAAAGTTTGAACTCATGTATGACTATAAGCAAGTGTACTCATTTATCAGACCACATTTTCCTAATTTACAGCAAGGCCATAGATTTATGAATCTGAGGATGTACTTTAAACATTGATCATGGAAAAACTTTGATGGAAATTATAACAACACAATAGATCTCTACTCTGTACATCTATTTGTTTCTTTTTCACTACCTTTCTAGAAGAATGAGATATGTGCCATTTAGAAAATAAGGAATAAAAACAAATCAACTGTACTTATTATTGATGCATCCATATCAAGTTAATACAAAATAACCATGAAAAGAATCAGATGCTACTATACCTTGAACCTTAATTTTTCCAATAGTTTTCTTTGGCTTAGGAGCAGTTCCTTCCAGGGAAGCATCTGCAGAATCATTTCTCAACAGTTCTTCCTCTGATTGAACCAGTATTTGCTGTAGGAATCCAGTCTTTTTTCTTTTTCAGATACGTATCACCTACATTTCGGCCTTGAGGAAGTTTCTTATTCACACAAATTCAGGGTTATTTCTGTGTGGTTAACCTGCACTATTTTGAGGGTAATTGAATGATGTTTGGAGCACAATATGTGGATTGATTTTGAATTCAAAATTCTGTCTGCACGCGTGTGTCTCAAGCTCATCCTACTGTCATCTCATTGACATTGCCAGAGCTTCGTCTCCAATGTTCTTCAGGGTAACACATATCCAACGCAAACAACATCATCTCATGTAAGTTTTTTCACTATGTGTAGTCCTTTCAACACCATCACTGCTTTGGCATGTTTCTTTGTTTCTCTTCCTATGCTCCATGCAAAATCTGCTCCCCTCCAGTGACCTGGGTCAAAAATTAAGAGGGAAAGATTGCTTTTGAAGAGCCTGCCCAATCCAATAAGTTGTAGTTCTTCAACCAATCTCTCCTTTTCTCCAAGTATAATGTTGATTTGTCTCTCTGACATGCCTTCTGATGATAGAAGATCAGTGGTAGGAATCTACCTGAGTATGAAGAGAAAGAAAGAAAACAAGGGGGGCCAAAAGGATCTGGAATGTATGGATAAGATCAATATCTCTTTAATTAGTTTTCAGGTTGTAGTTTCAAGTTATCCTTATTAGTGTTTGGTAAGAAAGTCTTCTGCCTTCAAATCTAGAAATGATCCTTTGAGCGCTGATATTCTGCCTTTAAATATGATGTTGTTAAAGTTGTTCATTAAAATCTGTTAACCTCCTTTTAAGCAGGGTCAACACTGCCACCTGTATCTACAAGTTCATCTCACACAACAGATCTGCTAAGAAATAACTTACTAAATGCTATTTCTTCTTTTCTGCTAAAGAAAATTGATTTGAATGAGGTTTCTCTTCCTTTTACATGATCGATGTGTTTTATGGGTTTTTGCTATACAACAAGATCACCTTTTTGCAACATCTTAAATAGCATCTTGCTTTTGTTTTAAATCCTCAGGAGTTTCTTTCCATTCTTTATCGTGTTTCTTTCCAATTTATTGAGGGACTGAATAATACCCGATAACACCAGGTCTCAATACCCTATCCAACTCTCATCAAGTATACACCTTCATGATATTTCCAGATATCTTACAACTGCAACATTGAATTTCTTGGCAATGAATTTAATATTGCCACTGTTAACTTCGAGAACAAAGCCAAATTCTTTTGCAAACAATACTTCGAATATACTAGTGCATTTGGAGTTTAGGTTAACCTTCATCCCACAGCTTCCTGCAAAAGCCAACTCCATCATGAATACAACTATAGCCCACCACTAATATCATGACCAGCTGAAAAAATACTTTCTTCACAATTTCTGGACTGAAATAATTATTCTCTTGAAATCTAAAGCATTATGAAAGTTGGGGAAAATGTGACCAATCTGATCAAAAATATAAACAAGAGCATAACCACCTAGTGTTTTCCTTCAATAGGTAAGTTTTTGAAATAAAATTCTCCATGTAAAACTAATTTTTCTTGCATTGGAGCACATTGAAAACTTCCTCGAACCCCTCAGAAAAATAGAACCATTATCAAGATTTGTTTCCTAGGCATTCTTGGGAAATTGTTGTTTCATAAATATTATGTTTACATCAAGTAAAATACAAAGACCAATCACATTTTATGCCCCAAGAACACCCTGAATATCATCAATAAATTTGTACACCCTATAGTCCTCAAGAAAACCATTGAAACCAATTTCATGACCGAATATGTGGTTACCATATGGTATAGAGCTCCATAATTGCTACTCAATTTATCAGATCATACTGTAGTCATTGATGTCTTGTCAGTAGGTTGTATTTTCATAGAATTGATGAACAAACAATCCTTATTCTGTCCAAGGGAATCCATGAATACATTCTAGGATATGTGGGAATTTCTGTACACCCTACAACTGTTAAGAATTTTTTTTTTCTTGTCCCATTTAATGCCTATTTAAAACCTATTGAGATTGGAAAGGCTACTACTAAGACAACAAATAATGCATAGAAAATAAGGAAATGCAAGAACTTCTTAGTTGGTGTTATGTAACCAGCTCAAGAAAAGGATAGAAAAGATAAATCAACGCCTTAGAATTCAGCCTCTTCGAGGGGGAAACCTCCTTTACATTACATAAATGAACAATTATTGGATAATTCAAATGACAAAACCTCCTTTCTATATATAGGAGTCTAAGGAGTCACAATATAACCCAGCTGACCTAACAATAATAATATAAATCCACAAAAATAACAATAGAGGGATTCTATGGGGCACAGTAATAACAATATGGGGGGCAATAGGGGCACAACAATATTAATAAGGGGTACAACTACAATAGTAATGGGGTAATCACTAGTATTATGGGGACCCAACATGCCCCTCTCCTTCAAAAAAAGTGTTGTCATCAACGCTTGAGTAGTTATGGATGCTTCTGTATAAAATTCTCATCCTCCCATGTGGAATCTT
>APFE031658786.1:24521-48739 GCA_000404065.3 Pinus taeda | reverse complement strand
CCCGGGAAGTTGATGTACCAACTTACCCCCAAACGGGGCCCACAGTTTGGCGTTTCATCTCCTAGGGTTAGGTTTTGGAATGTTAAGGGTTTTTCATTGCTTCTCAACAATAAATAGGCCTTCGAGCCTCATTGTAACACAGTTCAGAGGCATGTAGCCATCACATCTCTTCTCAGAGATAAGCTACCATCGCCCTAGCTAGTTTATTCCATTTCTGATTGTAAGCCTATTTCAGTATTTTCCATTAATGAAATGAAGTATTATTTCCGCTGCATATTTGTGTATATGGTTATCTCTGTAATTTGTTGTGTTCCTGTTTAAATCCGGATCACATGATGTGGAGATAATACTCGCTGTGCCGATGAAGTCAATGAGACCCCTTCCACCTCGGGTGGAGATAGTACTCGTCGTGCAGCTGCAAACAAGGCTCTGGGGCCTGCCTTTCTGATATATCACATATGCTGGAGCATCAACATGCTCAGTCTCATGAATGTCAAACTGCTGTGAAGGCCCTCTCTCATCATGGATAATCTCAGGAGGTGGGTGTGGCACTGTGAAGAAGTCGCGAGAAATGAAATCCTCCCATGGAATACCCTGCTGTGCCAACTGATACATCACTATGATCTTGATCAGTGCATAATGATAAATGCTCTTGTGTTGCTATGCTGGGCTCTTCCTTTGTAGCAAGGGCACCATCCTCTCTATATTTCGGCACATGAAAAATGGAATTTTCATCATTCGTACCCGTGTGAAATGCATCAACAAACAGATATGGTACGAATATAGACGTGAAAATTTGCCCTCAAAAGTGAAATAGCGAATAATGAGCCTCATCAAGGGTGCATACTCATCCCTTAGGAATCTGAAGGGAAAAACAACAGTTAGTGTCTCATACATCCAGGTTTGATATATGGCTCATAATGAAATCTGTCTAACTATTGGCGCTTGTTCCACTCCTCTCCAACATTTGGTATCCCATTTGCTTGAGCAACAATCTCGGGTGATAGTGTGAAGTCCACTCCTACAAGCTTCACATGAACATTGTGCAAATGTAGGACAAACAAGCGAACTAATTCTCTGTGATGTTGAATTTGTGAGATCCTCTCACAATACTCAAAACATGATAGGTACCGAAAACAGGTCACTGCAAGTGGACAAGCTTGCAAATGAGCCAAAGAGGTGGGCTCCTCCCTGACATGTCAACCACCTTTACCACCCTTGTGATGCCTCCTTGGCATCTCTATCTCTGGTGTTGAATCACGATCATCACTCTGTTCATAATCTGATTCGGTTTCTGACATGGTTTTGGAGGTAAAGTGACTGAAATGTAATGCTGACTTTGCACCCAATGAACTGCTGTTTGACCTTTTCAAATGCTGTCACCAAGGGGACAAAAAGACATGGGAATTGTTAGGGAAAGGGGAACATGACGGAATTAGGGACAATAAGTGGGATTTTAAGGTGAAGTAGGGTTTGGGAATTTTAATAGGGTTTAAGGATTTTAGTAGGGTTTAGGGATTTTAGTGGATTTTAATAGGAAGAATATAAAATTGCTTGGGAAGGTTTTAAGGAGAATGTTGGTGAAGGTGGGGGAAAAAAGGGATCAATAATGGGCAACCTTGGACAACAAAATACTTTGAAACCCTAGCACAACTAAGTCTTTAAATTTCACACAACAATGTAGGGTTTCAACTTTACATTTTCATGGCATTTTTAACATATTAATTTCTCATTCATCTTGCCAAACCAAAACTAGCCATGGGGGAGAGGCCTACCTAAAGATTTCTTGAGAGAAAAGAGGATTTGGTAGCTTGTTGGCGGTTTATTGGGCGAAAAACCCAACGCGTAGCGCCCCTCTGGTGCGTAGCGCCTGAGTAAAAATACACTGGAAAAGTCGCGCTGATGCGTAGCACTTCCTGGGTGCGTAGCACACCTCAGCTGATGTGTAGCGCGCTCCTGAAAACTGCCCAATTTGCTCAATGAATCTTGAAATCGCCTTTGCAAGGATTCTCTTGGCTTGTGAGAGGTGAATGAGTTGCTAATGAAGCGTGATGTGCTTTTATAGGCTCCCTTTTGATTTTTATTTGCCCAAAACCCACTTTGTAATGTTTGAATGTTGACACTTTTTGAATTAATTGGCTCTCACTTCTGGTTTCCTTTTTGTTTTTTAAAAAAATTAGTTGAAATGATGATTTCTTCTGATTTTTTTTGCAGAGATGGCTTCGGAGATGCTTTGGAAAAGGAGACCAAGGCTGCGCTTCAACATTTGGAGAATTTGAAATTTTGACAAAGTTTTACAAAAAAAGAGATAATGACCTTTGTTTTTCAAAAGCAGAGTTTTGAAAACAAGGTGAAAATTTAACTGTACAATGATGAGAATTATTGAAATGATGCTTTATGAAGGACATCCCTCTAGCCTGCTGGTCCTTTATGACCTCTCAAGACAAAAATTGACTCAACCCTAGACCTAAGACCTCGAAATTTAAAACAAGATAAATGACCCTTTGAATATTTTATTCACTCAAACAAACCTGAACCAACAGTGCCAAACAGGAGGGGAATAAAAGACACAAACTCCTCCAGCACAGTTATGGCATGCCTAATGGAATGTAACATGATCACACTGATGGGACACCTAATTATGAAATGCAAAGAGCTTTGATCTCTGGTGGAGGGCTACTAGACCGACTCTAACACCAATATTTCCATACCCTTCACATAAAGTTGGGTATTAAGGATTCGGAGTAGCATTTGATACTCAAATACCATGGCTACTTGCCCAAGTACATCCAGGAAGAAATATAATTCCTGAAAAAATCCTCTGTCGGCACGACATACTGATATGACTTCAAGGCCGAGCAAAATTTTAAACAGAAGAAGTGAGACTTTGGATCTGCGAATCCGAAGCAAGTGAAAGGTGCCCCCAAATTGTAGAACAAAGGAAAAAGCCAAGGCGGGGCGGCTCAAGACAACCTGCGAAAGCTGCAAGCAAATAACAGTGCCGTGATGCCGAAAATGACACAGAAAATGGTGTGAGTTCCATAAGAGCTCCATTCAGAAGAAAAGTGAGTATCGGGCCAAGCAGTCAGTACTGGCTGAGCTAAAGGTTTTAGAATAAGATGCATGTTCCTACTTTGAGTTAGAACTCGAAAAGGGACAAAGGGAAGCAGATTATCGATGCGGAGCCCAATGCCACTATTGCCACCCTGAAGATCTAGAAGGAGGAACCTGAATATCTAGAGGAGTAGGAGTGTCTCTTCCACTCCCATATGTGGGTAAAGGGATCCTTCTATAGTTCATTGTCGACAGTGGGAGCCAAAATAACCTCATTTCGGTAGAGGTCATGATGCGGCTGGGCTTACCGACCATAGCACATCCACAACCATACACCATCGAATGGCTTCACCAAGGATGGGATCTTTGCATGAGCCAGTAGTGTCACCTTCCATACAACATCAAGCCCTTCACGGATGAGGTATTGTGTGACATTACATCCCTTGAAGTTTGTGATGCACTATTAGGACAACCATACTTGTGGAAGTGACATGATGTGTATGAATCAAGGCATTGTGCTGTTATTATTACTTTGGGAAATAATTTGTACAGAATACCGAAGGTAGCACCACCTACTGCCATCTCTTTGGTTACTGCAAAAAAATGCAGTAAGCTCATTTCCAAAACTAGGAAATTTGTTTTCCTGATGATACGCCCTCAAGGAAAGAAGAAGATGGTGTCCATGACCTCCAGACAGGGCCTTTCCGCACGACAATTATAGGTGACAAGGTCGTGGAGGAGTACAAGGACATCTTCACCTCCCCTGCAGGGATTCCTCTGCACTGTCACGTCAAGCACTCCATCGATCTAACCCTAGGTGCTCCACTACCCTATGGAACAATCTATCGGTGCTCTGTTCTGGAGAACGATGAAATCAAGAGGCAGATTTAGGAGCTGCTGTAGAAAGGTCACATCCATCCGAGTTCATCGCCCTGTGGAAGCATGATCGTGTTGGTACAGAAGAAGGATGGGACGAAAAAGATCATTGTCCGTAATAGAAACCCAATCCCATGGATTGATGACCTCCTGGACCAACTGAAGGGGGGAAAATATTTCTGTAAGATTGATTTGAAGTCAGGGTATCACTAGGTACCAATCGAACCTTCCGATGTGTGGAATACTGCCTTCAAAGCCAAGGAGGGCATTTTCAAATGGTTTGTTATGCATTTTAGAATGATGAATGCTCCTGCAACCTTCATGAGGCTAATGGATGACATCTTGCGGCCATTCACCAACTCATTTGTAGTGGCATACTTGGATGACATCCTAATCTTCAGCCAAAGCTTGGAAGAGCACCTCTACCACATCCGACAGGTTCTCCAAACACTGTGTCAACACAAGTTATGTGCCAATTTGGGGAAATGCAGTTTTGGCATGACCCAGGTTTAGTATATTGGATACATCATTGATGAACAGGGGTGCATGTGGATCCAGCCAAGATCCAAGTCATGCAGGATTGCCCCTCTCCAACCACTCTAATAGAGCTCTGCCACTTTCTAGGTCTTGCCAAATTCTACCGCAAGTTCGTGTTGGGATTTTCTCATATCACTTGGCCCTTGAGTCAAGTCACCAAGGGAGGAGTGAAAGAAAAATTCTTGTGGTCTGAATCTCAACAGAAGGCATTCACAGAGTTGAAATATTGCCTCTGCTCGGCACTAATGCTTGCATTGCCAAACTTGCAACAACCATTTGAGGTCAAGACAAATGCCTCTGACTATGCTATTGGGGTAGTCCTTACTCAACACGAGCATCTAGTGGCCAAAGTGAGACACTTTTAGACATAGTTCAGAAGTATCCCACTTATGACAAATAGATGTATTCCATTGTGCAAGCCTGCTGACAATGGAAACATTACATTTTGGGGAAGGAAACGGTCATCCACACAGACCATCGACCCCTCCAGTTCATACAAACCCAAGGGAAATTGCAAAATGATCACCATCAAAAGTGGTCGACATACCTGCAATAGTTCCATTTGAATATCAAGTATAAGAAGGGAAACACCAATAATGTTGCAGATTGCCTCAGTCGACCACCGATCATGGCATTAACCATTGTGCTCAACTCTTGTTGGAATGAGACTTTTGATTGGCCACTTCTCTTCAAAAGCGACCCAGAATTCGGCCACACATACTAGACACTCTTGGAGGGTCAGCATATTCCAGATTGTCACCTCTAGGGTGGCCTATTATGCCACCTGGGTCACCTTTGTGTTCCTTCAAGAGAGCATGCCAAGATGATTTGGGAAGCACACTACAGTCGGGCTGCTGGGCATTTCGGGGTCGAGAAAATGGTGGTAGTACTGCAGAAGTATTTCTATTGTCCAAATCTTCGATAGGATGTTGGGAAGTACATCAGATCATGCACTATCTTCACCATTGCCAAACCGATCGTCAAGAAGCAAGGCCTCTATACCTCATTGTCTACCCATATTCGACCTTGGGAATCCATCTCCATGGAATACATGTTAGGGCTTCCTTCCACTAAGCATGGAAATGACTGTGTTTTTGTGGTCGTCAACAAGTTCTCGAAGATGGCCATTATGGCAGCCTGCAAGAAGAATATCACAATAGAAGCCACTGCTAAACTCTTCTTTGAATGAGTGTCGGTACTGTTTGGGATCCCAAAATATATCATCTCAGATCGGGACAGTTGGTTCCTCAGTACATTTTAGTCTAGTCTCTGGTCGATGCTGGACACCAAAGTCACTAAGTCCACAGCCTTCCATCGTTAAACTGATGGCCAAATAGAGGTTGTCAACAGGATGATTGTACACATTCTGCGCTTGTACAACTCAAACCATTCATGCACATGAGACGAGAGCCTCCCCTATGTTCAACACAGCTACAAACGAGATCTCCATAGCTTGACTGGCCACAACCCTTTTCAGGTGGGCTTGGGATTCCAGCCACTATGTCCCGTTGATGTGGCCATACCATTTGCAGCTACTCACGCAAATTCAGCTCATGTCCAGTCCAAAATAGATAAGGTAAACAACTTCATTGAGCACATCCAACATATTTTCTAGTAGTTCCATGAAATTCTAGAGAAATCAAATGCTAAGTACAAGCACCGACAAGATCGACATTGGCTGCCACACAAGTTTCAGATGGGTGACAAAGTTTGGTTGCATTTGCAAAAGGAATGCCTTACTGGAGCCTATCGGAAACTTAGACCACTCTGATATGGTCCTTACACAATTACCAAGGCTATGGGAGATAATGAATTTGAGCTGAAATTCCCCATTCCTAAGCCTGCACCCAGTGTTCAATGTAAACCGCATTCGGCCATACTTTCCACTATTACTAGACACATCCGACATTGCAAAACAACTCACACCCACATAGCTAAATCCAGATTGCATGGAACAAGCTGCAACTGATCGGATCATGGACATACAGATCAAGCACACTCACCAATAGAATATCCAACTGTATTGAGTTGTCAAAGCAGGCCAACTCCTTCACCAGGGCAAGTGGCTCACTAGGGAACAAGTTCAGCCAAAGTTTCCTCATCTCATGGAGGAACTCAACACAATGGAGACTATTGCTTCCTAAGGGGGGAGGAATGATCTAGGTGGATATTGGTGGCCACCCACCAAGTCCACTTGGACCCCCACCATTGTTTCTTTCAGCTTTTTATTTTCCTTAATTGTAGTACAATTTACTATTTTTAGCAGTTTTTTCGGGTCCTGAACTTCCAGAGTTGTTTTGAGGCCCTAAATGACGTTTTTTGGGGAAGTTAGGAGCAACATGGGTCCATGGACTGATGTTGCTCTTTCAAATGTAGTAGTTCTCAGATAGATCTTTCTAACGAGATATTATACGTGTCAAACGAAGATTGTATGCCAAAGTTATGACCTCAGGAAGTTGATGTACCAATTTACCCAAACGGGGCCCACAGTTTGGCGTTTCATCTTCTACGGTTAGGTTTTTGGATGTTTAATGTTTTCCAATGTTTCTCAATAATAAATAGGCCTTCGAGTCTCATTGTAACACAGTTCAGAGGCATGTAGCCATCACATCTCTTCTCAGAGATAAGCTACCATCGCCCTAACTGGTTTATTTCTATTGTTGTTTGTAAGCATATTTCAATATTTTACATTAATGAGATGAAGTATTATTTCTACTACATCTCTGTGTTTATGGTTATCTCTGTAATTTATTGCGTTCCTGTTTAAATCCAAATCATTTGGGATATCACAAGACCTGATAGATGACTGCCACAAGCTTCACTGTGGCAATCATGAAGTATAGACTCCGACTCTTCCAAAGTTAAGTAACACCTAAGGATTGAATCAACCCCTCTATGATATAATGTATCACCAATAATAACATAATTTTTGGCAAGGTGACGTAACTTTCGATGCTCATCTTTGGAAGAAGCAGGTGGGAACTTTGAAGTCTTGAGATATATATTGATATCTTCGTACCATGGATCTTGTGAAGAAATGAGGAATAAATGTTTGTCGGGGAAATTTTCTTCATAAACAATGGGTTCCTCACAAGGTAGCTTGGAAATTAATTACGCAAAAGCCAATGAATTCTTAGATTTGTTTGACAAGATATCAAGATCATATTCTTGCAAAATAACATTCCATCAATTATATTTGTCCCCACTCACTCGCCTACTGATGACAAGCTGAAAAGGATTGACAACTGCTAAGGTGAATGTTTTGCGTAGAAGAATGTAATGACGAAGCCATTGGACAACACATATAGTTTCTAAGGCCAATTTCTCGATAGGAGAATAGCATAGCTTAGGTCCTATTAAGCTTCGACTCAAGTAGTAGATTACATGCTCATTGAGAGCATCATCCTCCTGAACCAAAAACATATAGATGGTTGATTCTACCGTAACGAGATACAAAAGGAAATCTCTGCCATAATATGGTGGAATCAATAATGGAGCAAAGGTTAATGCTTGTTTCAAGGCATCAAAAGATCATTTCCCGAAGTCATCCCATAAAAATGGAACTCCTTTCTTAAGCAAACGCATAAATCCTTTAGTAATGTCGACGTAATTTGCTATAAATCTTCTCACGAAATTTGCCTTTCCTTGGAGACTTTGAAGTTGACGAATGGAAGACGGGGGAGGCAACTAAATTATTTCCTCAACCTTGAAAGGATCAACTCGAATCCCTTCATTTGATACGATGAATCCTAACAACCGACCAAACGTGACCGCAAAAACACACTTATTCAGATTCAACCAGATTTTATAAAAATGACATCTCTCAAAAACTAACAAAAGGTGGTTGGGATGATCAATTCTCTTTCGAGAATGAGAACCTAAGTCATCCAAGTATGCTTCGATAAAATGTTTGATGTTGTGGAAAGAATAGGACATGGCCCGCTGAAAAGTAGCTCTAGCATTTTTAAGACCAAAAGGCATCTTCTTGTATTCAATTGTGCCCCAGGGACAAATAAAGGTTGACTTGTGCTGGTCCTCTGGACAGATAGTAATTTGATTTTAACCAGAGAATCCGTCCATGAACGAAAATATTTCATTACCTGCACATTCATAAACAATTTGATGAGTAAAAGGCGTGGGGTAATTGTCTTTTGGACAAGCTTTATTCAAATCCCTAAAGTCGATACATACTCGGATCATTCCTTGCTTTTAATCTATCGAGACTAGATTGGAAAGCCACTCCATTAGAGGAACGAGGTATGTGAAACCCGCCTTAAGCAGCTTTTCAACTTTAGCTTTAATAGGTGCTACTTTCCGAGGATTGACTGGTTGAAGCTTCTGACGAACATGTTTGGCATTTTCGTACATCTTGATCTCATGTTGGACTATACATGGATCAGTTCTAGGCATTTCCTCATAAGACCAAGCGAACACATCTCGAAACTCTTTAAAGAGGTCGGTGTAAATTTGAATTTATTCAGGGGAATAATCGGCTCTGATGAAGACATTTTCTATAACGTTAGGATTCCTAGAGATGTTTATAGGTATAGTTCTTGAGATAACCAACATATTACCTTCGGCAGATAATTGTGTTGTGGCCAAAGGGTTTAAAACTATACAAACATCGCTAGTAATCAGAATGGAGAACCTATATTCAACTTCATGCAATGGAGGAAGAAAATATGGACAATGATGTAAATCTTCACCTGGTCAATCCAAACCCATCATTTCCTCCAAAATTGCTTCTTCAGATGGTAAAACTATATCCAAGCAATTCTGAGCTAAAGTAGAGTCGAGGGTCCAAGCTGGAGCCACATCGGCATCTAACTCCTCTTGTGAAAAAGGAGTGGGATGGTTGTATGTAGAGTTAATGATAGATTTATAGCTAAGTTTTGCTGCAGACATGGGAAATGCCATTCCACCAACTTTCTCTCCATCTAATGTGGTGGTAGATGAAGGTAAATTCCAAGGGTATGAAAAATAATGATTTCGAAAGAACTCTCTCCATGAAGGCCCCATGGAGGATGAAATTGCATTGATTCTAGCTATAGGAGGAGGAAGGTCAAATATACCCATTAACAAAGAGTACATCCCAACTCCTAAATGCTCAATAGGCTGATGGGGATTACCCACCAATGGAATGGTAGAATTCGAAGTTGCATGGGAGTCACCTAGAGAATAATCTAACTGATCAATTTTAACAATTCTCCCCTCATGAGAAAAACAAAGGATGCAGAATAAAGATGAAACTATGGCATCCATCTCGTAATCCAATTCCTTCCTAAGGGGAGGTTATAATCCAAGTTGGCATCAACGATTTCCACCTCAATGTTTACGACCTTTCCCCCAACACATATAGGAAAGTTTGGGATAATTCTGTGTGGCCTATGGGAATGTCCATCAAATGTTGTCAAGAGAGTCGGTGAAGGAACAACTGAAGGTGATCCAATGGCCTTCCAACATGACATAGAAATTACGCATTTGGAAGCTCCCTCATCTATAATTGTCCGAAAAATATTGGTTTTTCGGTAAGTGGACTTTATCTGGAAAGCCATATGGTGAGGAAGTCTCTTTTTGACATTAAGCATATCAAAAGTGAGCACTAAAGAATTCTTTGGATCTACTGCATTGATTGTCGAAAGAAAAGCACTTCTTTGAGTAGGACATGATTGGAGTACCTCCAAAATAGACATAGCACAAGGAATTTGAGCCAGATCTTCTACAATTGAGTAGTTATGGGCTACCCTAGCATTAGGTTTAATAATCGAGTGCTTTACAAAACCTTTCGGTATCTGATGTATAGACTCAGCAGAGGGTCGCTCAATATGAAGTGAGTTTGTGGTATCGGGAACATATTTTGCCTTAGATGTTTCCGTTTCACCATAATCGTGTGCTCGTGTAGCAATGTTGACATGAGAGTTCATCATATAAACATTTGAGGAATTTTCCCCTTCCTGGTTTCCCACTACGGAGGTACCAATGTTTGAGTTCGCGCCAGCAAGTAATTGTTGTCCTTGGGGAAAAGGGTTATTCATAACAGCTTGGGAGCTAGATGACCCTTGTTGCACTAACATGCACTGAGCATCTTGTATCTTAGTGCATAGATGAGTCAATTTATCTCCATTGCATAATTTGCATGGATACTTAACCTTTTTCTTGGACTCTTTTCTACCCTCACAGGCACCATTGCCGGGTTTGTTTGCATTGCCTTTCCCTTCTTGGTTCTTCTTCTTACCTCGTCCGTTCCTCTTCACATCAGATTGTTGATTTACTTTTTGGTTAGAGGCCTAGACGATGTTTATAGAGGTAGGTTGGGAAGGTGTAGGTGTAGACGGTGCTGCCTGGTTAGAAGAAGCAGTTTGTAGAGACAAATGCTACAATTGATTCAAAGGGTTCACCGTCTTCACGTCAATTGAACCAACCATACCATCGACGTGAGGGCTTGGCTTCGGTTTGGCTAAATTCACCTTAGATCTAGAAGCATTAGGTAGGATTTTATGAAGACTCCCAGATTGAGAATATATCAATTGTAATTGCTGGGCTTGAAAAATAGCCTGTTCTTTTGAATAAACATCGAAAAGAGAAACATCCTTTGAGATCTCGGGTTGTAATGATTTGAGAAACCATTCGAGAAGGAAATATGGTGGAATTTCAGCTTTGATAAGCCTTTTTCTCCTTCTCCATTCCTGGATGTGATCCGAAATGTGAGTTACGGTGTCTTGTTGAAAGTTAGATAGAAGTTTAGTTCTGGCTTCATAGCGGGAAGGCAATTGAAAATTGTTTAAGAAAATATTAGAAAAATCAGTGAAAGAAGTATAGGGGATCCCTGACAACCCTATATAACATTTGGCTGCATTTCCGGTTAGGGTGTGCTGAAATAACCTCAACCTGATCGAATCATCTATCATGGAGTTGGATGAGCACCATAAGTGAAATGTGGTCACATGGTCCCCTGGGTCTTCACCACTCTTCCCTTCGAACTTTGGAATATTCGAGGTAAGTTTAGTTGGGATCGGAGGCCAAGCCGGATTGTACCTAATTGGATCATTTGTCAATTTAGTTAAGTCTGGAAAATTAAGCGTGGCCAGAAAAGGAAGTCGTGGGGGACCTTCGGAATTCCATCTAGAGTGGGTGGGGTTCCCAAAGGTCTAAAAAGAATGGACTAGATTTTGAAAGGCACCAGGTTTCCCAAAGTAACTCATAGAGCCTACTAAACCAAAAGGTGATCCTTGTGGTCCAGCAAAATTCAGATTTTGACCAACTCCTACCGAAAATCCTTTGTAACTAGTAAAGTTACCCCCTAACGAACTATTGAAAGGAGCTGACAGCCACTGATAAGGGTTCCATGTGTTAGCAATGGCTGGAAAAATTTGAAAAAAATTAACCGAAGAATACGACACATTCCCTTGTTGGCCAAAAAATTGATTTCGAGCTCCTATCCCACTAATCGCAAGGTTTGCCCGACTCTGGAAGGGGTTACTACCTTGAATTGCGAAAGGAAAAGGCATTAACCCTACTGTTAGATTGGAATGTCGTATATGACCACTTCCAAATGGGAAACCCTTAAAAGAAGTCGATCCACTCATCATGGATGTAGAGGTAGTTGATGGTATGTTCAAAGGAACTGAATGGATACTTTAGATGGCATTCGAAAAGGGAAGAATCCAAAACTGGTTGTGGTAGCTTGAGAACTTCCACTCATTGACGGAATGGAAGTAGACCCAAATATAGTCATGCTGGGAGTATTAGAAGGGATGGAAATAGTTCCTCCCCCTTGTATAGATATGGGACTCTGCATGCCCACAACACTCGTCATAGATGCCATGTTTCCAGCAGTGGTCATCGAAGGAATAGATGTATGTAAACCTGGGCTCGAAGGCCTGTGAGTCGGAGTTCCAATGTATAACAAAACATTTGGATGGTCAAGAGGGAGAGGAGAATTTAGAGCCGCAACCGACTCTGAAAGCTTTGCTACTTCGATACTATCTTCTGACTGTAAGAGTACTCGAGAAAGAACTGGTGCGTTCCTCTCTAACTCTGTACTGGTACTGGGCCTGTCTTGTGAACTAATGCCCCCAAACGGAGGATCAAACTCTGATGTGCCCACTACCAATGGTTGAAAACCACTAGCAAAATCACTCTTGTGCCTTCTAGGAGAAGGCTCTGAACTTGTAGGTGATAGCCCATGAAGTCTCCTAGACCATCAAGATGGTTGGACAACCACTTTGAATTATTTAAAAAATCTACTTAAAGACTCAAAACAATTATAAAGCTAGGCCGACTAGCATAAAACACTCACTAAAATGTCCCTAAAGATATCAGCAATCAAAAAACTCTCAAGTATTTCCACTCCGGGTGATTAGGAATGGACACCAAAATACAAGAAAGTAAATAACAAGGGCCTTCTGAAAATAGACTAGGGTAATTACACCCCAGGCCTACTAGCAAAGGTATCAGAGGTAGTTACACTGACCTCCAGACAATAACCTTTGCTGGTGCAAGCCCCCAAGATTCACAAGGGTGCCCTCCAGAAGTACTATTGAACGTGATATAATGTCAACCTTAGGTGCCATCAGATTCCCCTCTACAGCCACCCATGTGGTTCTTAGGATAGACAATTATGGTCACCAACTTGTATTAGAAGCTAGGCGAAATAATCGTGAGGTAGGATCCGACAAGTAAGAGAGTGGGTATCTCTCGTCCTTATCTTCACTAACCCTCATGCTTTACTCCCAGTTATAGAGCTTTTTTGGTCTCCCTAATGCTATTGGATTTCGCTCATTAATCAAACTTTTATGTTTTGTAATTTAGAGCAGCCTTAGAGAGTTAACTCTCCTCTCGCCTAATCCAAGGCCCCAATAAACCTAAACTTGTTGGTGTATTTTGATGACAATAAAAAAGTTCTAGTTTATTTTAATTAAGCGCTTGATTTTAATGGTTGTTCTTTTAAGTCAAGGCTATAGATGGAAGTGAAACCAATGGAGTTTGTATGACGCAAAAGAAATCAATGAAAAACTAACTACATGAATGCAATCAATTGTTCTTTGATGAAAAGAGATCTCTACGTGGGTTCTACGAAACTTCTATAAAGAAAAATACTCTTTTTCTTTGTTCGAGTAGGTCCCATAGAATAAGTACCCTAGGGCTTTGGGTTAGAACCCCAACAGAGCAGAAGAACACTACAACAAGAAACACTCATACAAGTAAGGAAAAATTCTTTTTTCTTTTCTTTTCTTGGAACACACTTCACACATGCAAAAACTAAAAAGACTACTAATGCTTTAACAATGCAGACTACCCTAATACAAGGGATAATGAATATGCAATATCCTAAATCACTCTAAAAAACAAAAGCAATTCTTTATAACTATTAATGAGCCAACTTAAGTATTGAAGAGGATACAAATCTTGAATACAAAATTATCTCCAAACAAGAAGGACAAATCACAAAAGATCGCAATTCACTTTCAAAAATCAAAAGAAACCAAAATAAAACTTGGCAAAAGAAAACAAAAACAATATTTGTTGAGTTCCTTTCTTTTTTAAGAAACAACCAAAACAACTTTTTGAAATCACTCTAAATTCCACCAAAACTCAAAGAGCGAAAGAGGAGCACAAGGAGTCCTTGCAAGTTACAAAATTCAAAATGAACACAAACTTGAGCAAAAAGGCTTCAACTTGTACTAAACGAACCAAATGACAACAAAGAGCTTGACAGACTAACCAAGAAGCCAGGAAAGAAATACTTTCAAATTCATCAAAAAGACTTTCAAAATGCAAGAAAAGCTATAAGGCCACAAAATGATGGAAAGCAACGCAAGTAGATCAAAAACCGAGCTTGACATTGATATTGAAAATAATCCCCTGTTCTAGAGGACCAAAACAATCAAGAACTTCTGAACGATGTTTTGTGTGCCAAAACACCAATTAAAAACTCGCTCAAGATGCAAACCTAGGCCAAACATTTTCAATGAGAAAGAGGCTTCGAAGCAGTAAGCTTGCAAAATAATGAAATTCTTCAGATAGAAATTGACCACTCATAGACTAAGCAGACCAGACAACAAATCTTTCTAGGCAGAGAGATTTGAAAAAACAATGCAAAAAATGGTATACACGACTGTGTTCAAGAACAAAGGCATGTACACACTCTTAGGATAAAGGAAATTCACATATACGTGGGTTCTCTTCACAGAAACAAGTGTTTTTACACTACTGTAAACGGAGTAAGAGGCATATACAAAGCTTTGCAAGAAAATTAAAAAACAAAGCCAGATCAAAAAGATCAGATTTAAGGTCTAAGACTCTAGTAGACCAAATAAGATTGTAATAGAAAGTAAACCAAAGGATGAGTCCTGATTAACACTGAAAAACCCATACTAGGAATAACAATATTGTTATCCTCAGTGGAGTCGCCAATTCTATTACAGGAATAAGTAACCTAGGGCTTTGGGTTAGAACCCTAACAAAGTAGAAGCAGACTACAACAAGAAACACTCATACAACTGAGGCAAAATTATTATATAAACAAACTATGTAAGAGCAACTGTACCCGGATTTCCTTCATTCGAGTAGGTCCTACAGGGTTCAGGCCCTATGCAACTCCTGATTTTCTTTAGACTTGAAAATCATTCAATTCAAACATAGCATTATAGAAGTAAAGCATATTCATGAAATTTGATTTTATATCATATAAGCGAATGATTATTTATACAACAAAACACCATCCATACATGAATTACAACACAATTTGATGCATAAACAAATTTAATTTCAGAAACAAGACAACATTTCATTTATTGCAGCAAGCTATAAATAACATGGAGAGAATTCACCTGAGTGTTCTTCTTCTGGCTCCAAGTGGAACTATCCTCCGGATTCGTCCTATCCCAACCTTCAACAATCTACTTCCTTAACCAACACCATGATATCTCAAGTAAGAGGGAGAATATCTATAATCAAGGAAACAAGGGTTTCCTGAAGCTTGGGGAAGTGCATGAGGCACAGAGATTCATCAAACCTAGTCAGGGATAATCTTAGTATAATAACTCTATCTCTTCTCCTCCTTTAGGCCTTCCCATAGAAGTCTATTTATACTTCTCCCAATTATTTTTTTAGTTGGGAAACAGTTGGGAAACAGTTGGGCCACAAGAAATAGGAGGTAATTGATAGGTAAAACTCGTGAACTCCACCCATAATTAAGGAAATTTGATAATTTAAGTGTTTTAACACATATACACAGGTTGGGTATTAACTAACCCATGTGTACACACTTCTATCTTAGGGAAAAGTAGCACACATGGAATAAAACAGTGTTTTTAATATATTTGGACCGAGTTTGGAAGGAGGGGTTTCCCTAGGCCATAAAACAAGCATCACAAATACCAAGGGTGATAAATGGTGCTATAACACAAAGGCAAATCAATAATGCAAGAGGAAAAGACCCCAATCACCTTGACTACAAAACAGAGGCTTGAAAAGGAGATTGAAGAGGATAGAAAAACATGGCTTGACAAGGTCAATTTGCATTTGGAGAAGCTGCTAAAAATGGCTAACAGGGACAATCAAATCATGAGGCACATGGTTCACCATTTCAGGACCCGGAACGAGATTTGTAACATAAGAGTAAAGCAAATGAAGACAAGGCTAAAACAAACCCTCAAAGGAAAAAAGGAGGGTGATAGGCTTAGGTTGCTTTTTGAAGCTTCCTTGGGTAACCCAGACACTTGATGGTGGTGGTCTCCCACAAATTTTGAGAATTTTTGCATTTTTGAAGAATTTAGGAGTTTTTGACACAACAATTTTGGCTCTATGCACAGCGCCAACTTTTCCTAGGAGCATCCAATGGCCAAAATAAGACCACCATTGGATTCCTAATGATGTAATAATGCTCCCTGTGCATTTTCTAATTATTTGGAGCAAAAATAATCAACCAAAAGGTCAAAAAACACCTAAAAACCATGTTTTTGCCCCTGCTTTGACCATGGTGCTGCACATAGAAGTAGTCTTGGGAGAATCCGTTTTTGAGGGGTCGAATCAACTCCAAATGAGAAAATAAAGGATGATTTGGAAATTTGACAGGAAAGGCTTTCCAATGAGCTATCATGAGCTCAATTTTCACTTTATTGTGCCATGACTGTAACTTTTGGGTTTTCTCTCATGGATGATTTTTTTATTGATGTAAATGGTGACTAGGCATGTAAATAAGATGAATATTAGTTACTAGAGGGGAGATTCATTAGATCAAAAGTTCTCTTGAAGTCAAATGAATTAGTTCCCTCCCTTTTAGAGGCAAGTTGTTAGGGTTTCCTAGATTCTAGTTTCTTGTTTAGCTTTTGAAGGATTAGTTCCTCATCTTAGGGATTCGACCACTGAGGATGGGAGGAGGTTTAATTAAGGTCTATATATTCTTTTTCTTTCTCATTGTAAAGGGTTGGACTCAGTGGGATGCTTATAGTTTGATTAGATACCATTTTGTATTAGTCACAATAGGAGATTAATGAAAAATTGGAGCTATTTCTTTGGGATCCATGTGGTCTGATGCTTAGTTCAGTTTTTCTTTTGTATTCATGTGTTAGAATGTATTTTTGACTCCATTTCATTATTTCATTGCTTTTAAGTGAATGTATACAAGTTTGAGAGTTAAAATTCATATCCTTTATGCTCTGTTTTGGGTAGACATTTCATAGTCTATGTTTTCTTCAGTTTAGGAAGAATCCATGTGGTTTACATGCTCTTTATAGCTCCTCACCTATCTTTCACCTCATCCATCAAACCCTAAGGTTCTGATCACTGTGCCTACCTTGCCCCATTGAACACCCTGCAGTTTTGACCTTGTTTCCTTACCCTAACTATTTGGCTCTTTCTAATCTAGGAAAACCCTTCGAAAAAAAGATCAAATCAAAACCCTGTGCTACTATACCTAGCCCAATATTAGTTTCTTGATCCAGTCATTTTGGCTGAGATCCTTATGGAGAGAGCCCTCTCTTGGCGTAGTAGGGCTAGCTACTTGGCTAAGCGTGGTTTGTGGTTACCTCGGAATTGCCTTATTTCAGCCTGAGGTTGAATCCATGTGCTAACAGTTTCCACGTTAAATCTCTATTTCCAATGTGTATGTTTCTCATGGTGCTTGTGTTCATGTGATGATTTATGTGTCTGCATATGATATATTGTTGATTTCCCAAATGAATGGATGTCAAATTTAAATGTTAAATATAAATTGGAAAAAAAGTTTGAATTAGCCTAAACATTGATTCATCCCCCCTCTCAATATTAACATTTTTTCCAACAAGCACGTGGTTGGGATGAGGTTACGTCTCAACTCCCTCAGTCTTGGCATTACCCTCCCAAGGGTGGAACAAATTTATTCAAGAAAAGGAAATATTATTGTAAGAGGAATACACAATTGATGAAGTTTTCTCTATAAGGTACTAATATAACAAAAATTTGCCTCTTGCTTAAAGGATCCCATGGATTGGAAAAGAATAATACCATTACCTAAGGGTAAGATACATATGTGTCCATTAAATAAGTTTTTTTCCTTTATTTTCAAGTCCCCTCCAACAAAGACACCATTCTATCCATAAGTCCTTGGTTTTATTAATACTGTAGTTTGGGTTAAAAACGACTTTTATATGACTTAGTTTTGAATTTCACATGTTCAAATTAGGGCTTGCAAGAAAATCAACCCATTTTAATTTACATTAGGCTTCTCATCATTTCGAAAACATTACTTTATCAACAACCTTAGTAAGAAACACCATTATACCTACATTTTAGCATTTTTATAGGCTAACAAGTGAATATACCTCAACTCTTTGGAAACATTGATATAATGACACCTTAAAATGTCATTCAAATGATGGAAAGTTGCAACATAGTGTTTGAACCATGTGTGAGATCAATGTTGCACTTTTTGAAATGATATTCCAAAATATCAATACATTAACATGCAAGACATTGAAATATGCATAAATTTCACTATAGTGATGCCTAAAAAACTCAATTGATGCCTAAATGTCAATTGGCTGACGTCTATGGGTACTTTTTCTATGACCCCAATCCCACAACAATATAGATTTACCGTCTAAAAAAATATACTAGCAATAGAAAGGAGCGTTACATATATTCTTCAATTTGATAGAAATATTGATGATGATCTTGAGCCATAATAGCCCAATAATTTCATAAATTTTTCAACATTGTTGAGTTGACTATAAATCATCATCATTTTCCAAGTCAAAGTCAAATCTACAAGAAACATTGTTATGGACCATCACTATGGGTCATTTCAAAGGGAAAAACACATAATTATGAGACCTGAATCACATAACAAAACACATTGGAAAATAAATATGATTACCTTGGGAATTTGTGAGAGAATTGTTTGTCACATTTACCTTGTATTTTTATTTCTGGAAAGAATCAAATCTTAAGTGTATTTCAATGACTTATATCACCATTTTTAGTATTTTAATATGTACTACATTAGCAAATGCATATAACATAAGACAATAAATCTTAGTAAATGAATCATTCCATTAATCTCATCTCAATAAATCTTATTACACCCTATAATACAATACTATATTAAAGGATGGGCCTATCAAAATGTCCTTGTATATGTTCTTTGACTAAGTGAAAAAATTACTTTCAACATGGCATTTTTCAAGTCATTATGAAATGAAAGCATAATTTAGAATTCCTACCATATTTTTATTTATGAATATGTTTGTACATGCATCATTATATGGTTGAGTTAGCCAAATAATGATCAATGTACAAATTCGAAGGATGCTCGAACATAAGAATATAAGAAGTTCCATTGGAATTGAAGTGGATATGATTACTTGAGTGGTTGTTGTCCCAATGGACTTTCATAATACATTAATATTTGTGGTTCCACTATTCAGATATGAGTTATTTAATTTATTTTTATGGAAGACTTTATGCAATAAATCCCATGTTCATAAATCAATGGTAACATGAAAGATTCAATATCTCGACAATAATTTCTTCTTCATGAAATGTACATAACAGATCCCTCTCAATATCATTGAAATAATTATTCTAAATTAGGCAATAAAATATTTACAAACATTGCCTCCATTGCTTCCAAACAAAGGATATTCTTTTTGACAAAGAACACAAGCACTATAAAGCACACTATCTTAGATTACGGATGAATAGAATGATGCAAAAACTCCAGCATTTATACAAAAACAATGTTAAATAGTTCTCGCTAGTGTGATGGACTTAAACAAATCCTAAGATGATATTTGTAAGTTTTAGATACAAGTACAAATTCTAATTTTAGATATAACAACTTAGTTATAGTTATGGTTAACATGGTGCAGTAGTTAAGGCTTCCAATAACCAATATAGTTCTTTGGAGTTTTTTCATTGAGAGGAAAGGGTTAAATGTCATTTGAATATCCATACTCTATATTTATCTTCTTTTTATCACTTTGAAAGTTACATTGAGTTGGTTGAAGAGAGTGAAATACAATATGTTAATAGAATAAGAGGTCACAAGTTTCCATACTATGTATTTATCTTTTTCTTATATAGTTGAAAGTTTTATATTATAGCTATGTTGAGATAAGTTTTTGAGTTTATTGGATAGAATTAACTACTATAGTTTTGACTTGTATTTGTTAGATATTTAATCATTTATCTTTTCTTATATAAAATTCCCTATATCTAAACTCCATATTAGATAAGTAGTAAATTCAAAGTCCTATACATGCTTTCAATACTTAGTTTGTGTTTGATGTGGTTTTAGTATCAAGAAAATAAATTTTGTGCATGAAAGTACTAGTAACACTATAATAATAATAGAAAGGAGAGAAGTGTTTTTTTCACTAGTTAGAAAGTAATATACTAAAGTAATGAATGTGGGATTCATTTCACGAGAGGAAATCACATCAATGAGATGAGATGAGCTAATGAATCGAATATGTCCAAACCCTTTGAGCACATCTTCGTTCTATAAAGTGGCTCATGTGGGAAGTTAACCAATATAATTTGTCTATGATTAACCAAGAGACCCAAACATGAATATCCAAAATTGAGGAAATATGTCCAAGTAATGTTGCAAACTAAGATTAGGGTCTCAAAATTACAAGGAAACTACCTTCTACTGGAGGTTTTTGCAGAGACCCCTATAAAAATAGCCTCAAAATCCCTTTGTAGTAGAGGTCACTAGCGGAGGTGGGCAGGCGGATGTTTTAGCGGATGTTTCTTGGATGGTGCATCTAAATTACTAAATCACATAGATGATTTATTATCAATACACACACTAGAACTACATATAACATTGTGCACTATAGATTTTTTTATGAAAAATAAAAAACCACGGTGTGCTGAATACCCTAACACACTCATGCTTGAATATTCGCTAGCATGAGACTCCTTCATATAGTAAAACGTACTGGTTCTATTCAGAAATGACGTCCCATTGCATTAAACATATAACAACGCCCCAAGGTGCCGTATAAAGCATACCGATAGAAAATTTCTAATTTCTAAAAAAACATCAGTGCTATTGTAAAACCACAACGCTGATTCATTACAAGTAGTGTAATTCCCCAATGCGTTTCAATAAAGCACTGTGATAATTTTAAGTTAAAAAAAAAAACATGATGCTTTTGGATATAGCCCGCCCCAGTGCACTTTGAGACACACACCAGAGGAGGGCTAAATAAAAAAAACCCTCCCAACTGTAATTTTCATTTCTACCATCTACAATGATGGAGAGCTCTTAAGAAGGAGTGACAGTCTTACCAAGTGCAAGTTCCCTGACATCAATGCTTCTCTTGCTCACTACCTTTTAGTACCATGCTCAGTGTTTTAGTTTCCAATTTTTTCAAACAGTGTGAAAAATTATTTTTCTCCATTATGCGTGCACAATGCCTCCCTAATAACCAAACTTCTAGGCAATATATATGCTTCTTTCTAATTTAAGTTTTTATCAGATTAGAATTGCAAATTAGGTTGAATTCGTCATTATTGTTGCAAATAAAATCTCGATTTGTTTGGCTTGCATCAATAGCGATGTGCCTTGTAGATTTATAGGGTGCACCATGTTTCAGTGCATGAACATAGCATACCATTGTTGTGGCGGTGAATTTTGTAACTATAAACACATCGGGAAAGAAGCGACATGAGCACTGGTGCACAAGTATGTTTCATCGCTATGAAAATTTAAATTTTAGAAACACCTATGGTGCATCATACTTATGTGCGCACTATTAGTGGTGTAGTTAAAGTTGAATAGGCATTGGTGCTAGTGCATTACTGTGTTTTGAGTACATCGACATTTTTTTTTTTAGATTGAAAGTTACGTTTCCAGATTTATAAATGCATGTTTCATTTAATAAAACAACATTGTATTTTATGTATGAGGCTGATGTATTTTATATGTTAATCATGTAGTAGAGACATCAATAGAGGGAGAAACAACAAAAATAGGAGTAGGAGCCAAACCCATAAAATATTGCCTGACCATGGTAGGCGAGAGATAGTGAGAGGGGTTTGCACCCTTACCCTATTACTACAGTGACCTAAGTGCTCTTGAGGAATTTAGGCCTCCTCAAGTACTAAGAGGAGTGTAATACTTGAAGGCACACTCTGTCTTATTAGCACATCTGATCCATCGATGGAATATCCAACAACGTGGTTTTCGTGTTAGTACTGAGTTGTGGTATAGGCCCACTAAGGAGGATATATACTTTATCAATGACCTATCCAAGGGAGGGGATGATTTTTCCCAGTTCCCTGATGTCACCCATGATGTTGCAGTTGAGATTCAACTTGCATACACTCTGACATATGTCGGGCCTCATGCAGTTCATCCACTAGATTTTCAGGTCCATGGTGGAAATCTATATATATCTTCTTTTGCTACAAAGGATGCTAGGTGCGTCTCATTATTAACCAACACCATTTCACATTCTTGTGGTGATGGGCAGTGCATTAGTTTCCCTCTTTTGTATTATGTTGATTCTTTGAATTGGGTTCCACCTTGCATCATATGGTCTGGTATTTTTTTGAGGCATTTTTTCATGGCTTTAGATAGATGGTGTGCATTGTTGAGATAGGGGAGGGATACCCTCCATTTTTCTTCCAAGTTTTTTTGTTTATTTTTTGATAGGTTTCTAGAGATTAGGCCTACATTTGATTGTTTCCCTCCTAGGCCGATCACTAAGGCCCAGATGCACATGTGGGGACAAATGATTCGTAATAGGGGCATGATGGAGTTTCTTGCTAGGATTTCAAATGAGGCATTGGAGCTATTGACTAGTTTGTATGACCATGCATTTTTCGTGTTGGGGTATCCGTATGTGGGGATTGATTGGAAAGGGTGTCCCAACATCTTCTTCACAATGGATATGCCTCTAGATGATAGAGGTAATATTAGTATTTTCAATAAATTAATCTATTTTCATTTTCTTATTTTAATGAATTAGAATAAAAATTATTCTAGCACGTTCTTTAACTTGTTTGATTAAATCGTTTAATGAAATTGTCTAATTATTTTTTTGTACTATATATTTAGTAGACATTAACACATTCGATGCAGACATGTCTCCTCACCCACTAGATGTCGGAGGAGATGAGAATATGGTTGAGGTATAAGAGGGTGAGGGTGAGGCACATCCTCAAGGGGTTGTGGGAGTTCAGGAGTGGAGGCTTGCTATGTGATGTTAGATGGACTACTGTGATAGATTGGTCAGATTTTTGGTTTGGTAGGGAGTTTGCTCTGTGAGGCCTCGAGATAACAGTGTGTATCTGGTGTTTATGTATCTCTATAGGACATGTCTGTAGGATTTTATGTCTCTTATGCGGCATGTCATTAGAGCTAGTAGGGCACTAACAATGATGAGGAATGCAGAGCATCATGCAACAAAACATCCATCAGATGATGAGGGTGGTCATGATGATAAAGGTGATGATTATTCTCATGATGATGAGGGTGGTGATGATGATGCTTCTAGTGGTTGTGCCACCTCATCGGATCATGTCCATTAGGGTGTCAGTGATCCTTTTGGCAATACAATTGCTCGTCAGTCACCTGATGACATTGAGATTCCAGAGTTAGAGGATGTGTTGTATGTTTCTCCTAATAGAATAGATCGACCACCTTCTCCTATAGACCATCCATGTACTTATACTGCAGACCAACCACCTCTTAATCCTCCACCTCAGCTGAGTTTGACATATGTACTTGATCAGACAGTAGTTGACAATCCATTGTCTTCCACTGCAGACCAAGTTACAGGCACCACTACTTTTGTTGTATATGATATTTGATTACACTTATTTAACTTCTTTGTGTGTGTGTGTGTGTGTGTGTGTGTATGTATGGTGCATTTTTTTGTTCATGTTTATGTACTTAATTTATATGTTGGTGTTGATGTGTATATTGTTAGGTCATAGATATGTTCATTTAATGTGATTGCAGGTAGATGTGTACATGATAACACTTGTTCGACATGAGATCTATATTAATTTGAGGATGTGTGTAGTGATGACGTTAGAATACAATATTTTTGTTTTGTTAGATGTGATCAAGATGATGATGCCTTGATATATTATTAGATTTGTGTGCTAGCTAATGACGTTTATATGTAATACTAAAAGTGTATAATTGGATGATGGAAGTGAATTTGAATGTGTATCATAGATGATGTTTATGTTTGTTCGATGATTTTCTTCATGATATTTAATTTTATGAAATAATGTTTATTATA
>APFE031658786.1:0-22374 GCA_000404065.3 Pinus taeda | reverse complement strand
GCAATTAATTTAGATTTAATACAACTTAAAAAATTATGTTTTTATAAAAATTATTTTATTACTAAAGTTATGAGATTTTCAAGCAATTTAAATTTAATCTTTATAGCAACTCTTACCAATTTAAATTAAAAATTTCTCTCTAAAGATGAGGATAAAAGAATTTAAAATAAGGCTTGTGATCAAGTTACTTGTAGTTGGGTGTTTGATTTGTTTGAAGTTCTCCATTAAAGAGACAAGTGAACTTTTTTCTAGTAATAAAGATATAACATTTTGATGTTATTTTGGTTCTTTATTCGCTATTGTACTGGTTTAAATTTAACTCTTTTTAATAATAAATATGAGTTAAATAACACAAATTAAATTATCACAAGATATTCACTAAAATTCAGTTTTTACACATTTCTCCTAACTAATATTACATCATGTTCACAATGATAAAGACATATTTAATTTAAATAATTTAGTTACAAATACACAAAAAAATGATATTTATTTTACATAATCTAAATAGGAAAAAGATGACTCGCCGAGCCTATTTAAAATTCAAACAATTGCCTCTTAATCACTACCACAAATGCATTGTGCTTGGTATGTTCTCATTGCACCAGTATTGTCATATTTACCCAACACACCACCTAAATAATATTTAAAAATATAGCTATATATCTATGCGTTAGATGAAGTGAACATTTTGTCCCGGTGCGAAAATATTATACGGGCGCACTGGTGCATAAGTGTGGTGCACCACTATGAAAATTAAAAAATTGTGAACCAATAACAATGTGTCATAGGTAAGTTTGCACTGTCTACGGTGTTGTTGTGTTTTGACAACACACCAGATCCAGTGCATGACTGTGTTTTTGGCACACTAATGATTTTTTTTTTTTGTTAAGTTGGAATTTATGTTTTTTATATTGATAAATACATTTTTCATTAATAGAAAAATGTATTTTATGTATGAGGCTGATGTATTTTATATGTTAATCATGTAGTAGAGATGTCAATAGAGGGAGCAACACGAGGAGCAAGAGAAAATGGTAGACACATACAATATGGTCCGACCATGGGAGGCTAGATCTAATCATTGTCCTACAATACACACTCCAAGTGTCTTACCTGGATCTCAGAGGTCCCTACTACAAACTCCCATGATGCCATGGATTTATGAAATGGAACTATGAAAAGTTTACATTTTGTTAAACACCGTTGGTTCAAATGGTAAAATAAGAGTGAAATTAGAAGGTGGTGGTACACAGAAAAGATATCATGTTAGGGTTTCATGGGTCTTATCAATCACACACCAAACACCACGAAAACATATAGGAGTGTCTTTCATGCCACTACCATATTGTATAATTGAGGTCCTTCAAATTGACGACATGATGTATATGGCTTAGGCTTATGACTTTCAATGACATGATGTGTATGGCTTGGGCTCGTGACCTTCAATGATCATTTTGGGCAGGATACATTTTAATAATATATCACACACAACACCTTATTATGTAGCCTTATCACTTATTATTATCTAACTTATAAAGACATGTCTACTTTAAATAATTTACTTATAAATACATAACAATATATATTTATTTTACATAATCTAAATAGAAAAGAAAAATGCATTACCAAGTCTATTTGAAAGTCAAACAAATTCCTCTTTATCACCATCACATTATTTATCATTTAATTCTTAGCCATAAAATATTTATTAATTCAAATTTTATTTATAATTACCATTGAAAAGAAAAGTCAAAATTGCTCCATTACCCATGAAGAAAAAAATAAAACCTCTCACGCATCCATGTAAACCCATTTGTTTCTCTTATCGTCCATAAAATATGTAATACACATTTTATACATGTGCATGACCTCCTTTTGGTTTACAACAATGTGACATAGGTATGTGTGCACTACATTTTACAGAGCACCAAAGCCAGTGCATGGCTGTAGTTTTTGGTGCACTGATAATGTCTATTTATTTATTTATTTATTTATTTATTGAAAGTTATGTTTCCGTATTAATAAATACATTTTTCATTTAATAAAAAAAATTGTAATTGATGTATGAGGCTGATGTATTTTATATGTCAATCATGTAGTAGAGATGTCAACAGAGGGGGAAACAATAATTGAAAATACTTAGCAAAATAATGAAAACAAAAACATACAATAATAATGTAAATGATGAAATAACACAAGTACATATCACTCTCCAGTGTCGTCACCTTGATTAGCTTCCTCGATGCTTGGCATGATAACATTGTTTTTCTCAAAAACATTTTATTTATTTATTTATTCTTTTTTTTATTATCTAGGGTCATGTCTTAATATGAACCATAAATCCCTATTTAACAAATATGGGTAAAAAAACATATGGTTTCAGTGTTTTAGGAAAACATAAGGCACCCTAGCTTCATGCCACATCTTTCTAGAGTTAATAGATATCAACCCACTATTGTGATCTTCCATTACATTATTCCGATCAAAGATGTCCCACCACTTGCACCTAAAAATAACACATTGGAATGAAGAGACATCCACTTTAATGATCTATTGTATATTTCCAATGTAACCTAATGTCCCTTGCATTAATTTTTTATCGTGGTGGATAGCACATCTGTATTGGTCATACTTGACTTCCACTCCAGAGTCTTTTGTCATGCATCTATTTTTTACATCCTCCATGCAAGAATGATGTCCATTTGCCCACATAGATAGGAACAAATGCACCTATAAAAAAGTGAAACAATCATAGTGTCATGTGTCTAATAAACCCAACATAATAATATAAACTTATATGGATATTACAATTCAAAGGTACAATATGAAGTTAAAATTGTACAGAAAGAGATTATAGTTACTGAGTTGTTACACCCAATCTCTATGTTTAGCGCATCCTCTTCAACACGCAGGTAATGACCAGATGCACCGTATTCTCTTTGACTTGATCAACAACCCAACTGTTAGGGCATGCCATTGGCATATTTTATTTTAAATGATCAGGATAAGGCACACTTTTACCATTTAACCATTTGATTTCTTTCCTATCAATGTCCCATTTCCTCCTCTTCTCTTCGTACAATGTGACACACATTTGTGTCACTTTCATATTGTAAAGAATGCATTTGTTGATGGATTCAATTTCTGAATTCGCTTTTGAATCATACCTAATAATATATATATATAATATATATATATATATATTATATATATATATATAAATATATAATAGATATATATGAGATCAAAATATCATTATATGAAGTTCAATGTGAATAGTTATTGTGTAATAATTTGACAAATGATAAGCTTGCACTTACTCTTTATTATGAGCCTCTTTCCATTCATTTAGAGAAGATCCCCTTCTATTTTGTTTTCATCCCTATCTTTGTCCCAATCGCCACACCTGGTGTGTTATCAACCTATTTGATGTACTCACTAGCATAATAGAAAGACACATACAATATATACCCCTCTTCCATAGACCCCTCAGATTTTTCCCTTTGTTTAACAAAACCTTTCAATTTCTTCATGTACCTCTTTAATAAGAACATCCAACGATAAGAAATGAACTCAACTATTTCAACCTCATCTACTAGGTGAATTATAAGATGAACCTGCAAGTCCATGAAACTTGTCAACAATTTTTTCTCAAACATACAAACAATCTCAGTTATCTCTTGACAACACCGTTGAATGCTAGCCATATGAATCTCCTTCGATGTGATCCAATGTACAAATATGAAGAATTTATATATGGAATGTCGTAGGTCTTGGGGGAAGTCATGGTTCACACACCCATGTATGAGGGGGATAATGACACTACATAGTAAATAGCACATTATACAAAACATAATTATAAAATATGTTATTACATAAAAATAAAAATAAATAATAAAATCATGTTTTTGACATACATACTCTTAGAAGGTTCAAATAGTCATTCGATTTCAACCCCGACAAATGGTCATCCATAATGAAGCAACATTGTAGTGAAGACCCATATAAAGAATGCACCCTCACATTCATTATAACTTCCTTTACCAAATAAATATCATTTTTCTTAAAAATACATGGGACATCACTTTCTTTGAAAGGCCAAGAGAGGCCAACCTATCCTCTAGTTTCTTGTCTTGGCCAATGTTTCCTTTTAGTTTTTTAAGAAATAATATCTCTCCTAAAAGCCAATTTGTCACTTTCTTCAATGATATGTGTCTCCATAAAGAAGACGAAACATTTTTAAATATATGAATGGGATATAGTAAGTGGGTAATATTAAGATGCTCCCAATATGGGAGCTTAGAGAAAAGATATTTCCTTTTAGTCCCAATGGGAAATTTCTCAATATAGGTGTCTAAGAACTTTGGATCATCGAACATAGGCTCCCCATTTAAATCGAACATTTATGAAAACTCCTTCTCCTTCTCTATATCATATGATCCAAGCCATCCAATTGGTGTCATTATTGCATGCCTTTGGGTTCTCTCTAATTTACCATTGAAAGTGGATGTTTCTCTTCTATAAGGGTGTTCTTCTGGGAGGAATACCCTAGAGTAGTCATACACTAGCTTTCTTAGGTGTTTAGACCACCTAGCCTTCAGAGAAGGTCTACAACATTTACATCCTTAATAGCCTTTTGTTACAAGACCTGTGAAATTATTGTATATAGTCTGACACGTTAGAGACCATGAAAATTTGAAGAATTGTAACAAATTAAATTAATATGTGAAACAATAGTGTTATTAAGGAAATAAAAAAGAATGTAATTTACTAGAGAAAAATGATAAGATTGGATAATCATGTATGGTGTAAGCACATATGCCATACAACATAAAATTCCTCTCTTTTGTGATGGGTATTGATACATCGTACACATATATCCCTTCCCATAATTATTTAAATTCATCTACCAATGGTTGTAAGTAGACATCCATATTATTCACTTTTCTTCTACCAATGACTATGAGAGCCAAGATAAGATGTTCATTCTTCATGGACAACCATGGGGGGATATTGTTATTGATCAATACCATAGACCAAACATAGTAATTGGTTTTTTGGAGGGAATATGGCTTGACATCATCCATGGCTATGCTGAATCATAGACTTCGTACTTCATCCCTGAATTTTCCAAGCCGTGTATCCTCTATATGCTTCATGGCTATTGAATATGTTGGGATTCACATAACTCCTGAATCACTCTTGAATCACTTATGTGTGAGGCATGCCATCCCTGCAACATACCTAATTCTTTGCAAGGAAAGAATATTTGAATCCTTGGGATTATAGGCATGTGCCTCAATATCGTATGAGGAGGACAATGTGATTTACCCATTTTATTAATTACGTTACCTGTTATGCCCACATTTCAAACATATTTCTTTGTTTGCATATTATCCTCTATATATAATACAATCATTCAAACATGCATGCTATGATATGTACTCAATTCAACAATTTCTTTCCTCTTTGCAGCTGCTCGATAAGACATTATCACTCGAAAGAAACTTATCTTTGAATATCCTGCAGTTGGTGGGGAATATAATTGTACAATGTCAATATTTAATATTCATAAAAATTACCATTTTTAAATTTGATTGTGTGACAAAATATAAGGAACTTGATCGATCATGAAAGTCAATTACCTCAATTTTGCTGAGAAACATGCATTCGACATGCCAAACTTTGCTTTCACATTTTACAACAACATTGTCGTCCCTAACTGAGTAGAGGTTGACTTGCCACCAGGTTCAAAGAGGGGTGGTGGAAGCATATTTCAGGCTTTCGAATAAGGTATCAGTGATATGAGCATTATCCCCTATCTCATAGTTCTGGAATGCATCTAACAAAATTGCCTCCATGGAAATCATATCCCATAAGTAATCATCCTTACCAACCTCTAGTTGATTGCCTCCATTGCCAACTTGTGTTCAAGAACTACTGTTGCTGTAGTGATTCCTAATTGGTGAATTTGGACGTAGTGGGAATTTAATAGGTGGTTGATTCAACCATTCTTTGTATGCTTCCTCTCCAAGTCTTTCTCTTAATGTAATATTCTCTCGATTTGACATTGTAGTGGGGTGCACCAAAAGATCATAGGTGGGTCGCTCATCATCACTAGAATCCTAATTTAAAAAAAAATTGAATGTCATTAGTACAATATTAATGATATAAGTAAGTATGAAAATACAATTCGTTTGTTGAAATTTTAGTATATTAAACAATTATTACCATCGTTGATCCAAGATTGTGGCTAGAATATGGCATGTTCCAATTGGCAAGGTGAAGAGGTTGTCCATTTTCATCTACCAATTGCTTGCGATATGGTATTCTTGATAAGAGATTTCGACATTTTTGAAAATAATATGAAGGAATATTTTCTACATCTAAACTCAATTATGAATCTGGATCCTAAAAATAATTTGCGTACATTTTTATTCAAATTGACATGGATTAAAAAAGTAAATTCAATTAGATAATCAAAATATAAATAAAATTTGAACTTAATCGAGATGAAAAGAGATAAATTCATGAAGGACTTTGATTAGCAATATGGAATGCCCTAGAATTTGAAGAATTGGCCATTTGATTTTATTGAGATTTTTTCCCTGTTTGAGAAAAACCAGAAATAAAATTTGTGCGAACATCTAAAATTAATCTTGAGAACCATATAGCCACAATCTAAATTTCAATATAGTTTTGAAATCATTTTTCAAGAATGAGGCAACTTTAAGCAGAAAATGTATACAATGAACTACTGTAACTCATATGGATGTGTCCTAAAGGATAATTTGAGATTAATATGCTATTTTATGTGAAAATGAAATTTCAAATAGATTTTAAACCCCATAAGTGCACTAATCAGAATAAACCGCACCAGGCCATTTAAATAATAAACACATCAATGCCTGTAAATAATACCTGCACTGATTTCTGACATTTGAAAAAAAAATAAAAAATAAGCTATCATATCAGTGATATTTCACATAAAAACACACTAGTACGTTTAAATAAAAAATAACACCAATACCCAACTATTTCCCAAATTTAGAAAATAAAAATGAATTACACTATCTTGGTGCTCTTTTAAATATATACCACATTGTTGCGTTAAAAAAAAATCCGCATTGTTCAAGGATTTCGAGAATAAAAAAAAAATCATGTTGGTGCATTGAAAAAATATGGCACCTCGGAAATGTCGATGTCATTTTTATATAAATCTGATGTGCTTAAATATGGAACGCACCTATGTGCAAAGAAATTAAATAAAAAATGTGATTTATTTATTTATTTAAAAAACAAGTGACAATTGATTTTTTGAAATCTAATTTCATAAAGTCTTTTAAATAGTAAAAAAATATTCACCATTTTGTTATTTTACCCACAATTTCAGGGGAGTGATTTGCAAGAGTGATATACCAGGAGCATTGTGCATAAACAATAGAATACTTTGGAGTAACAAAATTATTCAAAAGATCATAAACTAAAAGGTATGGTGATTCACTCAAAAACACGCGTAGTAAGTTTTAAAATTTAATGTTTATTTTACTAATGAAAAGTTACAATTTTAGTTAGGGTTTAATTAAAAGAGAGATCATTTGCAATAGGAGATTAGATTAGAGCTGTAAAATATTTAAGTTATGCAAATCCATAGATAGCAAGAATATTCAATTTTACTGTTAAAATATTTTACAATTTTTGTTAGGTTTATTCACAATTCAGAAAAACAATTAAAAACCCTGTATAATAAAACAATTACTATAGATTTTACTAGTAAAATTTACAATCTCCTGTTCCTATTTAATTTTAATTAAAATTTAGAAAAAAAACAAAAAAATCAATTACTTTAAACACTTGCTTCTTCCTGCAAAATGTTACATTAGGGTTAACTTTCTCTACTCTTCACAATTACGGTTTTTAAATTTAGGCATTTTAGATTTAATGGGCTTGTGTACTTACTATATATAGAGTGTTTGACATATAAAGTAGGGGAGTCACTTACTGAATTAGATCCAAACCTTGTCGGCCCTCTCAGTTTTTTTTTAAATGACTATATGTTGCGTGATGCACCATATGTATCATAATGCATTTGGGTTCTACCTGAATAATACAATGCACCGGTAAATTATGACACTTTCGATTCTGTCTAGTCTATTCTTTGTTACTTCTAGTGTAATATAATGTAACGATGCGCCTGTTCCTAATAACACCATTAAATCATTGTGGTGTGTTGAGCCTTACAAATTGCACCATAATCCCTCTCTGATCTTAAGAAATGGCCATACGTTTCGCGGTGCCTCCTATGTAACATAACGCATTAGGGCTAGCTAAGTAACACAACATGCCGATATATTATAACACTTTGGATTCTGTACAATATTTTCATTGTTTCTCCGAGTGTAATATAATGCACCGAGGTGCCTATTCCTAATAGCATCGTTAAATCATTCTGTTGAGTTTAGCCTTACAAATTGCACCTTTAGCCCTAACCTTTCTTTTTTTAAAATGACTATATGTTGCGTGGTGCACCCTCCATAGTATAACGCAATAGGGCTACTTGATTATTTCAACGCACGGGTATATTATAACACTTTTGATTCTATCCAATATGTTCATCGATTCTCTCGGTGTAATATAACACATCAGTGCGTCTGTTCCTAATAACACCATTAAATCAATGTGGTGCTTTTAGCTTCACAAATCACACCGTCTTAATGTAAAATTATTTTAAAAAAATAATTTTCCGTGACGGTGCTAAATAATTAAAATGATGCTACATTTAATCTTATAAATGCACTAGTTCATTTATTCAAATAAACGCATCGGTTACCATTTTTTTTCTTTTTTTACTAAAACATATTTTATTTATTTGTAAAATATATCTAATGACTTCTGTATTGAATGGTGCAAGTTGTATATTGATAAAATATATCTCAGAAGGTCTCAAGTAACAAAAATACTAATCGATACAATGACATCACATAAAAAGAAACAGAGAAGGAAAGTTCTTTGTAAATTCTTTAACAAAATTAATATGCTTGAACTATATGTAAGTTTAACTAATATGTATTAATTGGTCTGTGTCGTACGAAGCCACAAAATGAAGAAGGTTGATAAGACTATTTCTAATCTAAGTGTAGAAAAGCATAAAATCCTAATAGAAAAATTACAAAATGATGAATCATGTGAATGAAAAAATACTATTCAATATGAGGTTTTTTTCATTAATAATATACTTAAGAATATTAGATAACATGTTTCAAACAATCTATTAATTCATATATGTTTAACGTTCTACAAGGAGAAATAACAGAGGAAAATATCAATGTCGTTCTAAGAAAATAAAAATTTTAGAACATGTAAATGATGATGAATTGGTCCTTGGCTCATCTGGAGTGGCGCTGGAGGTTAATGAATGGGGGGATTTTTTTTACAAAACTATGAGGGACCTAGTGGAACAAATGTATAAATGTACTTTCCACTTATAAAACAAAAATCAATGCAATGATTCTAAGAACAAAATTATATCTAAACTATAGGAAGCATTTCTAGAGCAATGGTCAATGAGACATGTCACACTTGCAATAACAAAAACATACAACAACAAAAAATAATAATTCAAAAGGTAATATTCTTAATTCTATAAAATGATTTTCTAGAACTATATGTATATATTAATACAAACCATTTATTTATTAATATCGATGTTGTTATATTTAGTGTTTCATATAACATTATAAAAATAGTTTATTCTATTATTATTATTATTATTATTATTATTATTTTTTTTTTTTTAATTATTATTATTATTATTTTTTTTTTTTTCAGGAATATTATGAAAATCCCAAATGATTAAACACACTGATATACGAAACATGCTAGTAGGAATGTCCAAACAAATGTATAAGGAAATGGTCAAAGAAATGGAAAATAATTACATCAACGAAGGAGCCATCCCAACAACAATGTGCTTCAAATGTATGCCATCAAGATTGACTTTGTACATAATAAATAAGAATTTAGCATTAAATATCAATTTTCAAGTATTTTTTTGCAGAAAAGAAAACAAGATGGAACTCATTCAACACATAAAACAAGATGAGAAGGAAGAAGAAGGTCAATTTTCAAAGTTTGTGAGTAATTGTTTATATTTCCTTATAACAACTCAAGGTTTAATTTTGGAATAGTTTAAGTTGTTTTAGTACAACCATCTTTGACTTTCTTCAAATAGGTGCTAACATACAAAGAAGAGCCATTAGAAGAATATATTGACATTGGGTTAAATAACAGTTGTGAGTATATGTTGGAATATCAAAATTTAATTTTGGAATTTGTAAGTATTTATGTTGTTTTACTTCTATGAGTTTATAATTAATAGAACAAAAAAATCATTTATATTAAAACTGCGATTTATAATGGGGTTTAAAGCAAGTAAGAAATAAAGTATGGAACTACACTAGAGGAAGACTTGTTGCAACAAAGCTTGAGATGTGGTTTTGAAACCATGTGCAGAATTTATAGGTCACTTCTTACTATGGTATATTGCTATTGGATTTACATTGATGTATATTATTTATTTCAATTTTCATTATTATTGTTAGATGATTTAATGGTTAGTTAAACCCTGTCATTTAATTTGTCAACCCGGGGGTTTCATAAATTGATGAGGTATACCTATACTATATAAAACTAATTACAAAACAAATTAAATTAATCAAAACGAAACCAAATTTAAATCAAACATAAATAAATTGAAATCATACTTACATAAAGAAATCACACTTGCTTGAAAGTAAATCACACCTACTAAAATGAAATCACACTTGCATAAGGTAAATCACACTTACTGAAAGTAAAAACACACTTTTATGAAATGGAAACACACTTTTTGAAAGTAAAAACACACTTTTTGAAAGTAAAAACACACTTGTATGAAATGGAAGCACACTTGTTGAAAGTAAAAACACAGTTGCATGAAAATAAATGAAATAACAAAACTATACTATGTTACCAATGTACAAAGATGTGTAAACTGTGGTTTATGGGGACCCTCCATTTCTCAACAAGGACACCAAATTACCGTCACATCTTCAAAGTAACAATATGTTGGAGAATCTTGGACTGAAATATTTTATTAATTAGAAGAATATAATACATAGATAGATAGATGGATAGATGGGTTCCTTTTGAAGGATGCACCCCTATTTATACAAAAACTGAGGATGACCGATCAATAAATGCAGATCCCTCAAGTCTCTCCAAATTCACATTTATCTCATGTGGTTACAACCAATCTCCTAAAAATGTAAGATACATATCCTCTCAAAATCGTCTCATCCATGATTATTCTCCTTTGAATATGCATAGATAATGATTCTCATCTTCTATAATTAATCCACAAATCTTCATGAGTTGGAACTTGAAATTCGAATTTGTAGTTAGGAGGCCAAGTAGGACGCTACTAGAAGCTTCAAGTAGGCCTACAATATCACAAAACTTATACTACTTTCATGTATATATGAAAACATGTTAATTTTATAATATGTAATCACAAATTCACCTAAAATACTTAAAATAAATGACTTTGGAAAATATAATGCTAAACCTACATGATTAAGAAAATGGTTACTTAATGTAGGGTTATGTAGTTACATTGTTATGGAATGAAGGTAAAATGATCAACATGTGGGTAAAAGTGGATGACATTTTTGAGGCCCAACAATTCTCACGAACGTAGATACACTCATTACACATTTTTTTTTTAATGTTTGCAGATGGAACAATAACAAGAAGATGAAAACAATCGATGCAATCAACAAAAAATTCATCCAAGAATTGTTCATTTGTGTAATAAAGGAGGTTTCCCCTTTGAAGAGGCTAAATTCTAAGTCACTCAACTATCTTTTCTATCTTTTTGTGAGCTAGTTTCATAACATTTGGTATCAAAGCTTTGGATTCTAGGGTTTCGCTGTTCCAAACAGACCATCATGCTATTGCGCTATAATTTTTTTCTGTGAAGTCTAAGATGCTAAAAGAAAAACCCATTTGGACCAAAATCGTTCTGAACCCTAGAATTCAAAATCTAGATCTTTTTGCTCTATATTTGCAGAGATATGATCCGAGGAAGTTGGCCTTTTTGTAGACTCCCAAATTACATTCCAAACATGTGACCTAGGGAAAATAGTCATAACTTTTGTTTTGAGCATCAGATTGAAATTTCATAAGAAGTTATAGGACAAGGACGAACTGCAATTTCTTGTATACATTTTTTAGATCCGAAGGTCAAAACAATGACACGTTGCACGTCCTACAAGTTCACTCTACTGAACTAGTCTAGAATCAGGTCACTATGGGAGATTTCACATCACTCTTCTTTGGAGAATCCAATTTTGATCAGACTAGTGGCATTGGAAATAGAACACAGAGGGCTACTACAGGTCACGACTTCAGAACTTAAAGATCCAAAAGTACAAAGCTACAGTCATTTCAAGATCGAGCTTCTAAAATCAAGAAAAAGTGAGATGAGGAAGTTTTATGGCAAGGATCCAGTAAATTGGATAATATAGATGGAGAAATATTTTGATTTACATGGTGTACCACTGTTAGAAAAGGCATGTATTACATCTTCATATTTAGAACCATATCAATTTTTATGGTATAAAGGGATTTGTTCTCGTAAATCACTTGTTACGTGGTCAATTTTCACGGAGGAAATGATAACACATTATGATGATACAAAGGGCAACACCTTTTTAAGCAAATTGATAAATGTCAAGCAAAAGGGTTCAATGGCAGAGCACATTGAGGACTTTCGAAAATTGAATATAAGGGTAAATGATATTCTAGAGAAGCAGAAGATAAATAGTTGTATCTATGCCATGAAAGCTGATATCGATGGTATTAAAGCATATTGGAAGAAAGACATGGAAGATTTGAAGAAATACATGGAAGGTTTGAAGGAAGGTGGGACAAAGATAGTACAAGAAAGGCCTCCTAATGACGAAAAGAATCAAGAAATATCAAAAGAAGAGGATATACACTAGGAACCAACCCTAGAGAAAGAACAAATGAATCTGACCATATCTTGTACTGCAATGGAAGGAATTACCACTCCTCAAACTCTCAAGATAGAATGACATATCAAGAAGAAAAAGGTTCAAGAAGTGAAAGATCACATCGAGAAGGAAGGAATGAATACGACCATATATTGTAATTCATTGGCCAGAATTACCACTCCTAAAACTATCAGGATAGAAGGACATATCAAGAAGAAACGTGTTCAAGAAGTGAAATATTACATCGAGCATCAAGAAATGAATCTGACGATATCTTGTAATGCATTGGAAGAAATTACCACTCCTCAAACTCTCAAGATATAAGGACATATCAAGAACAAAAATATTTAAGCAGTGAAATATTACATCTAGCATCAAGAACAAGTTCTCCAACATTTAAAGGATAACGTCACTTTGGTGCATAATCAAATGAAACAATGGGTAGATCAACATCGTAGTGAAAGAAGTTTTGATGTAGGCGGTTGGGTATTTTTACAGCTACATCTCAAGCAAGCTTTTTATGAGAAGGAAATGTTTGAAATACTAAATGTACTTAAGGAATGGAGACCTTACCTAATGGTAAGACACTTCGAGGTAAAAATGGATCATATAGTCTTAAATAATTTTTAGAAAAAAGATTATCTTTAGAAGAATAGAAAAAATGGGTCACAAATATGTTGGGTTATGACTTTGACTTCATCTACAGAAAAGGGAAGAAATTTTTTGTTGCGGATGCACTCTCAAAAAAGGATGAGGATGTGGAAGCATTATTTTGTGCTATTTATATTATCCAACCAGATTGGATAAATGAAGCAAGGGATGAATGGAAGAAGGACAAAGAAGTGTGGCCACTCATTCAAAAGTTGCAGAATATCCCAATTCAAACAATATTGCCAAAACTTGAGGAGGAAGGAAAAATCATATTTGAACCTGGAGCAGTCAAAGAAACAAAAACCCGACAGCTATGAAATCGATCAATATTAGAGTATCTCATCAAGTGGAAGAACTTACTCGCTGAAGATTCTACATGGGAGGATAGTACTTTTGTACAGAAGCATCAAGAATTACTGAAGCATTGAGGACAACAATTTTTGAAGGAGAGGGGCATGTTAATCCCCTATACTACTAGTGTAACCCCTTATTGTTATTAGTACAACCCCCTTATTATATTGTTATGCCCATGCAGTCCCCATATTATTATTATTGTGCCCCATAGAAGCCCACTATTGTTAATATTATGCCCTTACATTATTATTGTTATGTCGGCTTTGATTATATTATGACCACTTAGACTCCTATATATAGAAAGGAGGTCTTGTCATTTGTATCATCCAATAAATGTTCATTTGTGTAATGTAAAGGAGGTTGCCCCCTCGAAGAGGTTAAATTCTAAGTTGTTCAACTATATTTTCTATCTTTTTGTGAGCTAGTTTCATAACAAAAAAATTCCAATGTATCCATAACATAAAAATGCACCACTACTTTACTTCAAATAAAAGGAGCTTGACGTCATCTTTCAACATAGTCGATGTTTTTTTTGGAAAATGACAAAATTGAGGATTTTAGGTATTTAAGCACTGGTATTGTTTTTAATTATTTCCCTAGTACATTATAACCCTTAACGCAATAGTGATTTCATAGAACTAACACCCCCCATTTCTAAAAAATATTATTTCCATTCTGGATATGCTATTAAGATTAACATCACTGGACGCTCTATATAAAAAATGCACTGGTGAGTTTATGTAAACAAAACATTTCAGTGTTGCATGTTTAAGAGAAAGTACCGAATCTAGAATTATTTTTTGCATGCCTCGGAGCCATTCCTTCATCAAGGAATGGTTGAGGATTTTCTTTTATATAAGCACCAACGCGGTATACATTTCAAGGTTTGGTGCTCTTTGAGTTGAATGCACCAAGATTTTTTTTGTCCTAAACATCAGGGTGGTATGCATTTTAGGTTCCAGTGCTCTTTCAATAAAACACCTTGGTGATTTTAATTATGTATAAAGCCTGATGCATTTCTATAAGTACTGCACTGAGGCTTCCTGTTCCATAAAGCACACTGAAAAAAACCATCTGCTAAAACCTCCAAACACCCAAATTTTTTTAGTTGTGATGAAGTTCTATTTTAAGGTCCCCTAAAACATTTGTTCCCGCAAACAATTTTTTTAGTGGATGTTTTTTGGATGATCTTTTCCAATTTTATAACACTAATGACCTCCATCATAACCTCGACGGGAAGATATTTTCCTTGTAGTGCAAGTTGATGGATATAGGAAATTCAAATGAATAGATAAATAGTTTGAGACATGAGACAGGTGTTTGTGTGTTGTGATATATATTGGATCAATATATTGTTTTTCACTCATATCAATGCTTTCAGAGTGGAAAAAGTGAAGGAATCCAGTCATAGGACCATTTTTATCGGTGGGACCCAATTTGGAAAAACAAGGTCTGAAACATTTTGGGAGCATTTTTATGCATAAAAATAAATTTTGAAGCATAAAATATACCACTTTAGTGAGGCACCTTTTATCTCCTTTTCCACACATAGATACCTTTATAGTGACACAATAATCACGTAAATCAGAGTCCACATGAGAAATTTATGTCACTCATCATTTTACCTTCATGTTTTCATCACCATAATTCAAAAGGATGCCATGTCAACCCCCATCATTCATGAGAAATGGGCTAGGCACATGATTATGATGAAGAAGACTATAGAATTTTATATTGTAACGATGGTTAAGAGTTGAGGTATTCAAACCTAACCACTAGTAGGCTATTGGGTTCTGTTATAATTGGGCCACTAGGAGGAAAATGGTTACATTCTTTCAAGTGAATTTGTTTCATAACTGAGCAAAAATACTCGAGAGGGATATAAGATAGTGCGCACAGAGATGATTTATCCATTGTAGTAGCCCATGAGCCATATGCCATATGTCTTTATACTTGTAGCGATATTTCCATCTAGAGAAAGAGAGTAGAGTGACCTCACCTTCCATCTGGCTTTTCCTCTATAAAGGGTTTCCTAGGTCATATCGTGTGTAAAATGTATTTGTGAGATTTTATTTCACCGTTCTATAATTTATGCATAATTTTAATTCAGATACATACAATGTTAACTATAATCCACATATCTATAAATCTAAGGAGATATAAAACTATAATTGTAGATTTTTGATTTTTTCAAGTATAATTTTATCAGTTTTGTTGTAACGAATTACCCAGTGGAATATTCATGGAAATTTACGGATCAATGTGTTTATGAGAGAGAGAGAGAGAGACAGAGAGGACTTATTAAAGACTATAATGAATTATATAATTTGAAAGCTAAGGGTGGAACAAAATAAAAGTGTGACAATTTTTTCCAGGGATTGGAGTTTTTGTAAGTTCATAACAAGGACAACTAATTCAAGCCAATAGGATCATTCACAAATAAATTTAGACTAGTTCCTACCATTCACATGATTATCTCAATAAATGGTATCAACTTTCATGAAATTCAAGTCAACATGCTTATTGATCTGTAAATGAGATCTTAGACAATTATTAAAGTATTACAGACTCATGTGCATGGATATGCCTATGTTATTTTGTGTAATGGATCGATAAGATTGCAAAATACATAGAAAGTGAAGGAGTAAAAGAAACATAATAGACAACACACATAAACACGTCAAGTTTAATATGGAGTTCACCCAAAACTCCTGGGCTACGTCTCTTGGTCTAGCCTTCAGTGGTGGCCTCTCTATTATGTCTTCAAAAGTAAATTTTTACAACAGTATGAGATCAATTTGAGTCTCAATACACAACAGATACAACAACAAGATTTTTGCTTGAACCCCTCAAGCCTCTCTGAGGACACAGACTCTCTCTATCACTTTCTGTCTCTATCTTTGCTCTGTTTGAGCACTTCCTACCTTGTCTTCTATGGCTTTTAAGCCAATCTGTGATGTATGTTCATTTTCTCTTCTTGGGCTCTCTGGCTCCCAGCCTCTGTCCACTCGAATCCCCCTTCTAGGCATTAAATAATCATTGCTAATGCTTTTTAGACTTCAAATTTGCCTTCCATGGGAAAATCTGCCACAGCACAGTTTTTCGGACTTCAAATATTCATAAATGTGCCCTATTCCCTTATCGAGTTCGCCTGAGAACACTTATTGTAGGTCGCAAATGTCCATTCTATGGTTTCCCTTTTTATTTTTAAAATACATTACAACATTGGAAAATCCCGCAAAAATGGAGTTATCTGGACGTGAAACATTATACATTTCCATTTGCAAACCCTTTTGGGTCCAGTTTTCATCGCATCGACTATATGTATATGTATATGTATATGTATATGTATATCTATATATATATAGATAGATAGATAGATATATTCACTCTGTTGTGTAGCTCTGATGTGACTTTGCGATGCGACTTGTCGCAATTGCATATTGCATGAGCCCCGGTTCGTTGGTAATTGCTCCCATGTATTTTCTCTGACGCGATATCATGAGTCAACCTGGGTTGTCAATTTGTGCGGTTGATCGACGGTCCTTGTTGACTGTGTTAATTTTTGTCACGTTGTTTTAAGTGGAAGGCTCCAATAGCCTCCTGATTGCCTCTACTGATTGCGATTCATCGATCAGATCTGGACTATTGATTGGCTAGATCCAACAGCTCCTATGCATCACCCATTTGACCATAAATAAACCTGTTTTTCACTATTTTCTTGGTCTTTTTGGGTCTCGATAGTGTTTTCTCATGCGATTGTTTTGATCTTTTAAGCAATTTTTGAAGACTTAGAGGGTATTTGGATCCATTTTGGATCACTCATTAAGTAACACCAAATTTATAACATACCTAAGCCCCTCTAGGCTTCTATGAGTGTACAGGGTGCACATGCCCAAGCTACAAGGTCAAATTATAATTTTAGGATATCCTAATTCCCTCTTCTTTTAGTCATCTCAAACTGTCTTTCTGAAGTCACCATCATCTCTACTCATCGATACCTTTCCAAAAATATAAATTTGATCACATTTGAGGTCTAGACACAAAGCTATGCCCCTAATAATATTGGCCATTATAAGCCATATCAACAAGCGTAGAACTAACAAGTGGCTAACACATGGCAATCCTATGCCCACATGCCACTATCACACTATGCCCACATTTACAAGTTCGAAACTTATGTTTCCATGTCATATTTAGATCTAGGTTTTAATTTTTTTCACCCTCATGGATATTCTCAAAATTTTAGAGTCGCGGAAGTCTAGATGCCAGTGACGCAATCTAGTTAACAAGTCAAACATATAGATATCTAGTTTCTTAGATATCAAGAACATTGGCCATTTGTATGTTCCAAAAATTCAATATAAATTCTTGATTCTTAGTTATTTGGAAAATCCTCTATTTATATTTTTCCACATCATCTTCCACGATGACTACCACCTAGCCTTTCACATCAATATTGTCACGTGTGACTGCCACATTATCATGATATCAAGACATCATTAGTGAAGGTCAATGTTTGCATTTCTATAGATCTAAATTCCTAGATATCTAGACCAATTGACATTTTGAAAAAAATAAAAATGCCATTTTCTTGAAATTTTAAATCTCGAAGTTCCAATCTCCATGTCATCCTCCATGATAGGTCTCATATTAGGAAACACATTAACTCCTTTGCACTATCATGCCACATCGACATTCCATGTTACCATATATTATCCATATTGCCACATCAATAGTGAAATCTTAGTAGCCACATCAATTGCCACATCATACCCCTATCAACATACCATGTTAGCAGGTCCACCTACAATCCATATCTAAGATTTTATTTTTAATCCATCTTTTTCTTTTAAGAAATTATGGATTATGAATATCCATGCATCTCTGCTTATAGAGTTTCTATGCACAAGGTTCCACTATTATGGCCATCCATCATCAAATTTTTCTTTGGGCTTTATTAAATCAAACTCTATACGTCTCGATATCTGCAACATCATAACCATTATGTTATTAGACATGCACATGAAATTCTTGGATTCCTAGACATATGAATATTTAAAACATATTTCTTCCCCTAAGAATCTTCCCCTTTTATCCCTTTTCTCATTTTCGATAGACCTCAATCATGACCACAACAAGTCCATGTGCCATTGAGCTAGGACTATCTTTTCGGCAGAAAATTTAACAATGTTAGAGGCTTTTAAATCATAGTTTATGCCTTGCTTCATTTCTTGCCTCCACTTTTAATGGGGTGTTTACTTGTTATATATATATATATAACAAATAAACGAATCAAATAACTTCAAGCTTCAAACCAATTACAATGAAAATTAGAGAAGCCATCATTAAGTCTTATTTCTTAAGAAAAGTCTTATCAATTGAATATTCATTTGTGTGTGTGTCTGTGTGTGTATTCATTTATACATGTATACATACAAATATCACAAATTTATGATAGTACAAGGTCTCTTGTGAGCTTCAAAAACATGTTTATAGAAAATTACATAGTCATTCCAAACCGGGGCAATTACCATAGCTCTTCTAAGGTATCCATTTAAGGAATAACTCTAAGTCTTCTCATCCTTAAATAGGGATGTAACTCAACTACACAATCTCACAGGTAGACCAGCAAATATTTTTCATAAAATCAAATGCTTAACGACCTTAAACACCAATTTAGGTTTTTAGTTCACAAGTTCATTAGTGAACATTCTAACACCTTATAATAGATGTCTTGTGAAGAATCCCTCCTCTAAGTCTCCACTCTAAAATCATGTTTTTTACTCTTACATTTAATATTGAGATACACATATGCCTCTTATCCTTATCCGTCAAGACAATACACCACAATAATACTACTAGTAAACATAATTTTAAGACTATTTATGAGTACAAAAATCACGTTGACTAGAATTACAATCAGTGACCAAGAAAAGTTAAAGAAGGTTCTATCCCATCAATACATTTGTACTTAGAAACCCATCATAATAAAATCCACGTAACTTTGCATATATGTTGGATCATTTAAGAGCAGAAAATACACTTATCTAAATTGTTTTAAACTTTGTTTGAAACTGAAGAAGGGATAACCACTCTCCACCTAACCATGGGCTCAATTACAATGTGACTTTACCATTGGCCAACCCTAAACCAGATTTCATGCCATGAGAGGAAGAGTTAGTCAGTCATCAAAAGGTTCAACACACGGTAGACAAATGAGGGCAATGATATTTCAAGCACAAAAAATAGAATGTTGTATACTAACCCACTGAAACATAGCCTTTCTATTCACAAGATAGCGACACTTGGCTTTCACAACACAACATGGGTCCTTTCTTTCTAGCATCCCTTGTTAACTATTGTTTCTCAAAGTTTCTTATGCTTATACAAACATACCGCCCATAACAATTATGGTCCTCTCTTTCCAACTGAAGTTGAAGGCTTCATATTTAATTCCTATAACTAGAAAAAAAGATTCATATCTTTTGATAGGTTGGTATCACTTAAAAGGTCCTTTGTACACCTTCTACTTTGAATCTTAGTCTCAAATCCCCTCATGTGTCTCTATCTCTTCACATGAGACTCACTTTCTCTATCCCATTGTCTCTAGGGTTCTACATAACAACAACCACAAACCCATCTCCACATGAGGTTTATAGTCCATAATTTTTATTGTATAGTTTAATTTTCCCATACCTCTGGGTTAATCTCATACAACTTCCATCTCTTCACATAAATACTAGAAATTGGTAGCTCAATTACTAATGCCTTTCTTAATTGAATTATAGGAAAATAGAGATCGAGGAATTTAATTCGAGGAAAGATATTTCCATTAAGAAAAAAGTTCCCAATTCCCCTCACAACTTCTCTGTCATGGCATCAAAATATATGTAGTCTTTCCCATCTTTCAGTGATTGAAAATATTTTAAAATAAGTCTTGTTACACCAGTAGAAAGTTTATCAAAATATCAATTCTGGAAACTTACATGTCATAACCTACAATTACAAGATGTGGTTTAAGGTGGCGATGCTACAATGCCATCCCCCTTAAAGGAACATCATATTTAGTGTTCTACTATCCATATTTTATGCAAAACCAACGAAGCGCTTTCAATACACCTTGATGTTATTAAAATTATATATTACGGAGCAATGGAACACATTAAATATTGCAGAAATATAAACACAGAAAACACATAAAACAAGAGAGACACAGATTTACGTGGTTCGCCTAGTTTGGGCTATGTCCACCCCGAACAGCCAGTCCTTCCTTTATATTATCCAGTAAAATGAAGAGACACAACCTACAACAGATCCACTGTAATGTCCTCTGTTTTCTCTCATAGTCTCACCTCTCTACTTCTCGCTCGGAGAGTACACATATATTACACAGACTCAATACAGTGCCCTCATACAAAGAGAGGGGTTGCCTTCTAGGGCAAAAAAAACCCTAAACTAAAAATAAGTTCTACCGTCAGATCATCCGCCTAATGAACGGCCCAGATTGACTAGAAATTACTATACTTTTACAAGGCAATTCTACATCTGTTTTTAGCCTTGGGGGCACTACCCCCGAGCCCCCGCCGGGGGACTACTGGCCCCCGGACTGCCCAGGCGGGGGGGATCGGCCCCCCTAAATCCCCGCAAGAGGGAAAAGTTCCCCTCGCACCCCTGCATGTGGAGGGGTGTATAAAATTCTTGGGGTATACATCTGGCTGAAACAAAAGACATCTCACCAATCATGCTCCACACACAACAATCTCCCACTTGGAGAAGGATTGTATTAATTCCATTGCTACTTCATTTTCTGGAAAATGACTCCTCTTTGGACCTGGATGTTTCTCATCTTCATCTTCATCCTTGAAGACCAATTGAAATTGAGCATATTCTCAGTTTCTCCCTGGTTACAACTTTTGTTAGGATATCTGCAGGATTCTGGCTAGTGTGTATCTTTTCCAACTTCAACTCTCCATCTTCCAACACTGATCATATGAAATGGTACTTGAGCTGTATATGTTTAGTCCTAAAATGAAATGTTGAGTTCTTTGCAAGATGAATGGCACTTTGGCTATCACTGTATAACGTGCCCATAACATGATCCTTACCCAATTCACCCATAAACCTTTGTAACCAAATCATTTCTTTACTAGCCTCTGTAGTAGCAACATACTCTGCCTCTATTGTGGAAAGTCCAACAACACTTTGGATTTTTGAAACCCAACTGACAGTTGTTCCACCAATAGTAAATACATATCTTGTAGTGCTCCTCCTGTTATCTATGTCACCTGCCATATCTGCATCAACATAT
>APFE031658781.1:0-16667 GCA_000404065.3 Pinus taeda | reverse complement strand
TTTTATAAGCAATAAGCAATAGAGATATGCATAGGGAAATTTTGAGATCACAACAATCAATATCATTTTTTAAAATTATTTTTTTATGGTTAATGAAGACAAAAGAAATAAAAATGATAAAATTCAAAATTTCAATTATTTGTAAACTCTATTAAGAACCGATATCATGAAACCTTGTCCTCAACCCTTTTTTTTATTGTAATGTTTAGTAAAATAAAAAAATCTCTTTATACCACTTTTAACTACAAATTATGTAGAATCCAAATACTACACCCTCAAATTTTGAGATCATTTATATTTCTTCTTAAAAAAATTATATGTTTGATTTTTTCCTAGCTATGATACCTCTTTTAACATAGTTGTTTGGTTTTATGTAAATATATCATTGTCGTGGTTAGGAGATCAAAATTATTTTTTAGTTTAATTGTGATATAATGATATACTATATTTTTAGCTACATTTATATGAGCACACAACAAATCCTTTATGTATAAAATATGTGGATGCTATTTTGGGTTTCAATTAAATATTTTGAGAAACTTCTAATAGACATTCACAATCAATAATCAATTGGAAAAGAAAAGAAAAAAAACCAAATCAATTTCAAATTCATAATAGAAAATAGAAATTTAACAAAATAACTAAAATTTTAAAAAACCTTTAATAAAACTTTTTTTTTTTTTTCAATAGATCTCCCTAAAATTATTTAAAAATTAACATTAGAATGTAGCTGCTTTTAATAAAAATTTCAACTAACCATTCAAGACTCCAAAAACAATATATTCATGGTTTGAAACACAATATCCCCTCATTTAGGACAAATAATTTATTTATATACAATAGAACTTGTTAAAAGGAAAGCCAAGCCAAGCTAAGAGGTAACGAAGTCCCAAGGGTTACCTCAACCAGTCGTGTCCTTGTTGTTAAGTGCCTCACCGATCAAGAGGTCTCAAGGTCAATTCTCCTCAATGCCCTCAGGGTTAGGCCCTGATAGTTTGGCCGGTGGGATCTAGTTCTCTTCGAGGTTGATCTGCCCAGATTTTCCTATGTGAAAAAAGAGCTATCGAATATTTACAACATAAATATAATTTAAACTTGTAATATTTAGATCATAGCAATAAAATAAAGTATGTAATTGTGTGTGTGTGTCGAGAGGAAAGTGCTAAGACATTAGGAATTTTCCAAACAATAATTGCGGTTAGCATTTTGATTATAATTTATTGATATGGAAATATAGTTGAATTTTGTTTTCTTTTTATTTTTGCATAATTACTATGCCGATTTAAGATACATTGTTATATAATGAGTAGTTGCATGCAAACAGAAAAGGAGTAAAGTGTAGATAGTCGTAGATAGTTACACCGCAAGGATGCATTTTCATTAGCTATAATTAGTGACATATGGTTGTGATAACTAGTTCCCATTGGTTGGGAGGAGCATTCTTTAGCCACTATGGTTCTCATAGTAGAACAAATGTGGGGAACTCAATGCATGATTACTTCATCTCTTACCTGGACATTGTTGGCTATATTAGTGTGACATAAATTATTGATTTGACATAGAATACCGCATCAAAAGTCTCGTTGGGTTGAGGGATTCCAAGCAATAAACGATAATTTATCTATGCATCAATTTCTTAAAATAATTTGCATATGTGTGAGATCAATATCTATTATGTTATATTTCTCTTAGAAAAGAAATTGCATATGCATGAGATTAATATATATTATGCTAGATTTCTTTTAGGAAAGAAATAAATGTTTGCATGCAAGAGAATAGCTACCATGTAAAGAAGTATATATTTTCATGTAAGAAAAATAGCTACCATGCAAAGACGTATATGTTTGCGTACAAAAATAACTGCCATGCATCTAGAAGTTTGATTTCTTGAAAATATTGCATGAATTATTGAAAAATTAAGATAATTTAATGAAAGTAATCTTGGAAAAGATTTGCATGAGTTATTGAAAATGAAGACAATTTAACGAGAATGATCTAGAAAATATTTGCATGAGCTCTTGAAAAATGAAGATAAGTTAACGAGGGTAATTCTTGAGTGGGTTGCATGGGTTCTTGAAAGGAATTTCATGGGTTGTGAACAAAGATAAGTTAACTAGAGTAATTTCTTGAAAATAACCCACGAATCTGTGAGACCCATGTGGTTGTCCTGAAAAGACTGCAAGAAATTTGTATTTTTTTATTTATTTTTATGCATGGATAGAACAACTATTTGGGGTATAATTCTTAAGAAAGAAATATGTGTTCTTGCATGCATGGAAAGAACAACTATTATGATTTATTTTCGAAAAGAATATTTGTAGAGGTGCACAAAAACATAGGCACGATGTTAGTTCTCTTGAAAATAATAAATTTTATGTACATATAGAGATAACTAACGTGTTAGTGTTCTTGGAAAAACTGTGTTGTTTTGTGCTCAGTTATTGATTTTGCATGAAAAGAATAAGTCGTCATGATAGATTTCTTGGAAAGAAAGATATATGTATATATATATATATTATATTATATATATTTATATATATATATATATATATATATATATGCAGAGGAGAATATAACTATTGTGTTAGAATTTTTGAAAAGAAATATGTAATTTCATGCAATAAATATGTTAGCCTTCCTTTGGACAAGTACATGTATATGCACGTAAGAAGTAATAATTATCATGTAACCACCTCTCCCACATTTACCCACTTTCATCAGCCTACCGGGGTAAAAATGAGTTGAGAGCTACTATGACATGACTCAACCTCTAAGTACAATTAAGGAAATGGAATTGAGAAACCAAAACTTTATTGACCTTCCTCAGGAGCTATAGGACCCCCAGGGGAAAAAAAACCACTCCAGGTGCCATAACCCTGAGTTAACTTGCCTTTTTAGGGATTTGGACTCCCATTCACTTGAAAAACAAGGCAAGCCAGCGATAGTAACCCTCTAGCCGCATGGATAACCCTGCCTCCCAGTGACCGCAGTTTAGATTTCCAAGTTCTGAGCATGCAACCCCAAAATTTGAGCCACTTTTTTAGGCTAGTATCCAAACCTCTGCCCGGAACTTGATAGAACTTTCTAGAACAATGAATGACACTAGGAAAAATCCATTAATACAAAAATTAGTCAAGAACTTGACCTAACCAGGCCTAACCATGACAGTCATTTCGTCAAACATATAGTGAACATGAAATCTACAGGTCATGAATGCTTATCTAAACATAGGGGTTTGATACTTATTTGAGAATCATCAAGGTCTAGTACCCTCTCACAATAGCTGAATAACATCCATTAGGTCATGCATTCAATAACCATTCATTTTTTGGGAAATCCATAGAGGCGAAAGTTAAATTATTTCCTTATTATGACATTATCTTGTGATGTTTTCATTATTATTATTTGTTCTTTAGACTTATCTTTTCTTATCATCAAGACTAATGCCATTCAACAAGTAGAAGAGATCACAATATGTAGGCACACTGCTAGGGAAAAACCAGTCAACGTTCTTCCTTCAGTAGATTCCAAATGAGATGGCCAAGACCCTTACAACATAGACTTGAGACTACTTTCATCAAGTCATCCTTCTTTCATTGTGTTTTCATCGATGACACTGAATTCTTGTCACTGAGTTTTCATCAAATACTTGCCACTGAGTTCACATTGAGACATCAACACTTCTTACTGTGAAGACATCAAATCCTTATCACTCATCACTATAATTACAATGGGGCAGAGATTGCACTGAGATCTTCACTGTTATAATACTGAGCCCTTATCACTGTTGTTATACCCTTAACCTCAGACCAAACCATTATCACTGTAGTTATATCCTTAACATTGACCCTTCTCACTCTTGTGGTATCGAAACAATGTTACTCCCTTACTATTATATCCGAACTTCATCTCAGAGGTAATCTAAACTTTCTCACTGTGTAGAATTGGAAAAAATTCACTGTAGTTTGAAATAATCTCAGAGATCCAACCTTATGTGGTAGCACCGAAATCATTCGAGCTCCTGTAGTGACATCGAAAATATCCTTCTGATTTGAGTGAAGGCCTTATGCTAGTATTTATAGTGGTTTCTTCTTGAAATAAGGGAACATGATTTCATGAACAATTGTGTCTTCATCTATGGTTAGGCCAACATGAGATTACTTGAACGTACTGGACTTGGTGATGATCTATTTGAAGTTGTCTTGAAGGAGACTTGATGGAGGAGTCTTTGACCAATAAATAAATTGACTTTGACCTAAAATAAATAATCCTAAAGCCTACAATGGAGGCTTGACCTATAACAATTGATCCAAGCATGAAACCCATGCTTTAACAAGTCAATTAAATCAATAATAAAAATTACTTTCTTTATTCTTTTGACAAGTACAATACAAGATGACTCAAATACAATTAATGAAGACTGAACCTAGTTACATTTTCCAACACTCCCTCTTAACTAGGGAGGTATTCATCATATACAAGTACAAGAAAGATCTCAACTATATGAACCATGAAGAACTTTAGACACCACAATGCCATGGACTAGATTCCTCACTAGGGAAATCTATCCATTGGTCTCTCAACAGTTTAGGCACCACAATGCCATGGAGTAGATTCTTGACCAGGGAAATTTATCCATGTGGGACTAATATGGACTCAAACTTTCATCCTCTCTAGGTACTATAAGGCTTACTTGCTAATCATCAACCCAGAGATCCACGTGTGTGTCAGAGCTCAATGATCAACACCACTCTTCCAACTTTGGGACCTAGACATCAACACAAAGTGCCAACCATATGTCCTCCTAGGAAATGCTTCACTCACAAAGCCTCAACTCTCCTTGATCCAACAGATCAAAGACAACAAATATCTTCTGATTAAACTGATCGGTAACCAGAATGTTATCAAAACCTTCGAGAGATTTACATGTACAAACACAACCCCAATCAATAATATACTTTCACATGTACATAATCAAATACAAACCTCCAGGGTCTTCCAGACAACTTGATGTTGCTTCTCAACTTTTCGTAGTAGGACTATCAATTGAATATTTGACAAAAGATTCCTCAATCATACACTTTTCTTTCCTACTTCATATGCAACAACATATTCTTCAATCGGATCCTACTTTCCTTCTTTCAACAACACCTCAAAATGCATTCTCCAATTTCCTTTTCTCACTCATGGTCTTCACTAAAACTTACGGTTGTTAGTCCTGGTCTAGTGCATGCCACATGAAGTAGAGAATCATATCTGTCACTCCCTCTTAAACGTAGAGGATCTAATTATTTTTGTACAAGGAATATTCTCAACCATTCTCTTATCCTAGGGAGATTTCTTTCATTCAAGCTCCCTCTTAACCGAGGGAGATTTCATCCAGGCTCCCCCTTAACTTAGGGAGTACTACTTCTTCTTTATGACATCGAATAATCTTTCATGTATTCCATCCTTCTTATCAGAGTCATTCATATATCATGCTTATCAGATCAACTTTACTTACGATCCTGTTCATCAACATGAAGATGTTGTACATGCATAATTTAGATAGCAAGTATAACCAAAATTGTAGAAGCATGAAGTTAGCCATATCAAAATCTTATAACAATGAAAGCATTTAGACTTTATAAACATAATCAACAAGAGACTATACTTCAATACTTAAAATTCTTGCCTAGATTTAGTTACAAATCCTAAATCACATACATAAGATATCAAACTCATTATATCTAGGGTTTCAATATTCTTTCATCGAAAAGTTCCCTTATATAGAAAATGCTAGAAACAAATCAAATCAATGAATCAAACAACTTTAAGAATTCACATGTTAGACTCCTCACTAAGATTTCATACATGACCTTCAACAATCAAAACCAATCACAACTTAATCAACATCGTGAATAACATCTACTAGGGTTTGATGTAAACCATAGATTTCCATCTCCAAATTTTCAGCAATCACTAGATAGATTCATAAATTCTTGACGGTTATACATAGTAGATAATTTAACTACAACTAGGGTTTAGTTGCTAAACCCTGGATTTTCCAAACATCATCTTAGACGATCAAACTTTAACTAGGGCTTGTTTCCAAACCCTAGGACTCATGACCATTAACACTTAGGTCAACACATATATGTAGGAACTCATCAACGATGAAATCATACATGCAACTCAAAACTTGCAAGTAATCCCACTGTAGTCGCTTGACCCAACTCTTCCTTGCTTGATCCTTGATTTCCTTTGAATTTTCTTGATTTCCTGCCCTTCCTTTACTTGTCCTTTCTTTCCTTTGCTTGTTTTCTTGTTTCCTCCTCTTGGTGATCTTCCCCTCTATGAAATCAATTCCAAAGCTAAACTGACAAAAGGTCCCAAACTTATGCTATGATGCCTTTTTATTAGTGATGCCTCTAATTTCTTAATTTTTCCTCTATTTTCCTTTAATTTCCTCCTCACATGTAACCTGTGACCTTTCATCCCCATTTTCTCCTATTTTCCTTTATTTTCATAAATAAATATCAAATAATTCCTTTTTTCCTTTTCAAATCCTTTTCCAATGTCTTTACCAATTTCCTTAGCCGTAATAAACAACAAGTGATGCCCACTAGGATGTTTTGCCCAACATTCAACGTGGAATAATTGTCCCTTGAACTTGGTCTTATTTTTCCTTATAACTTTATTACATGAACTTTTAACCCGAGGCTATTACATATCATGTTAGCTTTATTTGGAATAGAGCATGTATTTTCATGCACAATAGGTATTACAAATAACTCTCCTTGGAAAAGATGCTCTTAGAAAGAACATGTAATTGCATTCACTAGAATAACATTTTTTATGTTAGATTCCCCTTGGAAAGATTATGCAGTTGCATCTAAGATTATGTTAGCTTTCTTTTGGAAAGATTATGCATTTGCATGCAGGATTATGTTAACTTTGTTTTGAGAAAATATTATGTATCTGCATGCAATTGTGAAAAGTTTATGTATTTGCATGAAAAACCATGGCTAATGTGTTATGTTCCTTTAAAAGAATAATGACAATTATAGTGTTTTTCCTCTTGGAAAAGAAGGCGTGCTTGTGCAAGGGGAATATTAGTTAATGTGATATTTATTTAGAGACATGTTATAATAGTTATATGCTTATGATTAATGCATGTGTAGTGATTGTTAAAGGAAGCATGTCACAATGTTATGTCTACATATCGTGAATGCGCATGAATAGATGATGAAACACCACTAATATTTTTTATTAATATTTGATCTAATCACGATATCAAAGGTTGATTTCAATAGAAGTTGTAGGAAAAGACTGCAACATATGTAAAGATGGATTATATTTACTATTATTGTAGGTAATATGTTAGTGGTCCATGCATATTGAAGGAATGCTAGCTGCAGGATAATCCATTGATGGGAAGAACCAGGCCCCAAAGACACAATGCTCAAGGCTTTGTGGGTAAATAATGTCATGATGATTGTAATAGCTTATAACTAGTTAGGTTGTTTTTGAGATGAGATTATTTCTAATATTTTATGACAATGGTCAATGGATGCACTTCCTTACAACCATTGAGTGAGGGGTGAACACCCTCACGAACATTTAATAATAAGATTAAGTGTTTTTTGGTTTCCCCCCTACAAGGTTTCCAAGGTATATCGATGTCTAATGATGTGATTGCTCGTTGTGCCATTTTTATGGTGTTGATTCCTTGCATGATGTGACATTTATGTTATCAAGAATGTGATTAACTAACTAAACTAAAATAATCATGAAATTGATGCAATGCTACATCAAGAAGTTTAAGTTAATATGCTACAACAGTGACAACTAATGGTTGTGTAACTTACTATACCATTGTTAAATATTACTCTTTTAATGATGATGGTTTATCTAATGGTCATTAAAGGAATATGGAAAGTAATTCAAAAAGTTACACATTGGTAAATGTTGTAAAATTTTTCTAACTCCAAGCATTTTCATGCGAGGTTATTGGGGGATGTGAATACTGTGGTGACAAAACATAGTAAATATAATCATAAAAGTCCATCATGTTGTTGAAACATGGTGTTTTCAGTTCTCATTACAAAAATAATTTGGATGGTGTTTGAATCTATTGGCATTACTAGGTTGATTAACTAAGATAAGTCTGTGTGAATGACTTAAATCTAGTAGTGTTGCTTAATGATTTTTGGTTAGATGCACATGCGTAAATGAAATGACTATGAGAACGAAAGGGTGAAGGGAGGAACTCAATTCTTGAAAAATGTTTCACATTGGATTGTTGATGCAGGAGCACTAGAGTTTCCATGCCATTCAAATCTTCGTTGTGAAAATACTTTAAAAGGGGGTCTTGATTTTTGAGAAGAATCTATATTCTTATATGTAAATAAATTGTATTTTGCAAGTTGGTATATTCTCAATTATTGAAAAATGTTTCATAGAGGATTGTTGATTCAGGAGCACTAGAGTTTCCATGCCATTAAAATCTTCGATGTGAAAATACTTAAAAATGGGGTCTTGATTTTTTAGAAGCATTTATATTCTTATATGTAAATAAATTGTATTTTTCAAGTTGGTATATTTCATGAGTTTTAGAACTAATGTGTCATAGTTTTAGAAAAACTATGGATAGGTGATATTTTGTCCATAAGGAAAATGCAAATCTACCTTGAAAAGAATGAGAGATTCTAGGGATAGATTGAGTGACTAGAATTTAGAAAAATATGATTTATGGAGTGCTTTTAGGATTTAGAAAAGCTATTGCATTTTCTTAATTCTACTTATTATAAGCCTACGAATAATGAGAACTAATGGTCAGATAAATGTAGAATCAAGCCAAGAAAGAGGAATGAGTTTTTTTGAATAATTATATGTGCAAAATTTGTTGAATGAAAGTTAGCCCTATGGGGAACTCAATGCACGATTGATTCATCTCTTACTTGGACACTGTTGGCTATAGTAGTGTGGCAGAAATGATCAATTCGACATAGAATATTGCGTCATAAGTCTCGTTGGGCTGAGGGTTTCCAAGTATCAAAAGATAAGTTATTTGTGCATCAATTTCTTAGAAGAATTTGCATATGTGTGAAATGAATATCTATTATATTATATTTCTCTTAGAAATAAATTGCATATGCATGAGATTAATATATATTATGCTATATTTGTTTTAGGAAATAAGTACATGTTTGCATGCAAGAAAATAGCTACTATGCAAAGAAGTATATGTTTGCAAGTAAGAAAAATAGCTACCATGCAAAGAAGTATATGTTTGCATGCAAAAATAGCTACCACGCATCTAGGAGTTCAATTTCTTGAAAATACAGCATGAATTATTGAAAAAAAGAAGATAATTTAATGAGACTAATCTTGGAAAAGATTTGCATGAGTTATTGAAAAATGAAGACAATTTAACGGGAATAATCTTGAAAAGATTTGCATGAGCTCTTGAAAAATGAAGGTAAGTTAACGAGGGTAATTCTTGAGTGGATTGCATGGGTTCTTAAAAGGATTTTCATGGGTTTTGAACAAAGAAAATTTAATTATAGTAATTTCTTGAAAATAACCCATGAATCTGTGTGACCCATGTTGTTGTCCTGAAAAGACTACAGGAAATTTGTATTTTTATATGTATGGATAGAACAATTATTTGGGGTAGATTTCTTGAGAAAGAAATATGTGTTTTTGCATGCATGGTAAGAACAATTATTATGATTTCATTGAAAAAGAATATATGTAGAGATGCACAAAAAAATAGCCACAATGTTAGTTCTCTTGAAAAGAATAGTTGTTTATGTACAAGCAATCACAACATTAGACGCCAATATACCCTAGAAACCTCGTAGGGTGAAAACCAACAAACATTTAATTTTATTATTAAATGTTCGTGAGGGTGTTCACCCCTCATTCAATGGTTGTAAGGGAGTCCATCCCTTGACTATTGTCATAAAATATTACAAATAATCTCATCTCAAAAACAATATGACTACCTATAAGCTATTATAATCATCATGACATCATTTTCCCACAAACCCTTGAGCATTGTGTCTTCTGGGCTTGGTTCCTCCCATCAGTGGATTATCATGTAGTTGATATTCCTTCAATCTGCATAGACCACTAACTTATTGTTTGCGAAAATGGTAAACATAATCCATCTTTTCATATGTCGCAGTCTTTTCTTGCAATTGCTACTGTCAACAAGATTTGATATCATGATTAGATCAAGTATTAATTAAACCAACAATAAATCTATACTAGTGATGTTTCATCATCTTCTCATATGCATTAAGGGAATGTAAACAAAAAATTGTGACATGCTTCCTTTAACAATCACTACACATGCATTAATCATAAGCATATAACTATTATAACATGTTTATAAATAAATACCACATTAACTAATATTCCCCTCGTACAAGCACACATTCATTTCCAAAATGAAAACCACTACAACTGTCCTTATTCTTTTAAAGGAACTTAACACACTAACCCTTGTTTTTCATGCGAATATATAAACTTTTCACAATTGCATGCAAATACATAATATTTTCTCAAAATAAAGCTAACATAATCCTACATGCAAATGCATAATCTATCCAAAAGAAAGCTAACATACTCTTGCATGCAACTGCATAATATTTCGAAGGGAATGCTAGCATAAAAGATACTATTCTTATGCATGCAACTACATGTTCTTTCCAAGAGCATCTTTTCCAAGGAGAGCCATTTGTAATACATATTGTACATAAAAATACATGCTCTATTCCAAGTAAAGTTAACATGATAATTATTATTTATTGTGTGCAAATACATATACTTATCCAAAGGAAAACTAACATACTTACTGAATGCAATTACATATTGTTTTCAAAAAGTCTAACACAATAGTTATATTCTCCTCTGCATGCAAATATATATATATATATATATCCAAGCAATTTACCATAATGACTTATTCTTTTCATGCAATATCAATATAAATAATTGACCACAAAACAACACATTCTTTTCCAATAATACTAACACATTAGCTATCTTTATATGTACATAAACAACTATTCTTTTCAAGAGAAATAACATCATGATTATTGTTTTGTGCACCTCTACAAATATTCTCCTCCAAAAGAAATCATAATAGTTCTTCTTTCCATGCATGCAAAAACATATATTTCTTTCTCAAGAAATCTACTTGAAAGAGTTGTGAATTTTGGAGGGAAAATAAGAAAACTATTTTTTTTAACTGTATTTTTGACTTATCTCCTTATAGTTTTATTGTAATTTCAAGTGTAAATACTCGTTGGATGCTGAATTAAATTCAACATCCAATGAGTACCCATGATGCATACTTCTGAGAAGATGCACAATGATAAAAATTGAAGATACATTTAAAAAATGTGTTGAACACATTTTTTTAATGTAACTTCAGCTTTTATCATTGTGGGTCTTCTCAGAAGTATGCATAATGGGTATTCATTGGATGTGGAATTTAATTCCGCATCTAACAAGTGTCTACACTTGAATTTTGAGTAAACCTATAAGAAGATAAGCCAAAAATACAATTAAAAAAATAGTTTTTTCCCCTCCAAAATATTTACATGTACCTCTTTTTAAATTTAAAGGATTTTGACTCGTTTTCATATTATGTACGTTAAAATTTCATGGGCACATTTAGGCTGAAATTTTCTCTAATGGGACAACAACATGGGTCTCATAGCTTCATGGTTTATTTTCATGAAAATACTCTAGTTAACTTTTCTTTGTTCACAACCAACGAAAATCCCTTCAAAGGACCTATGCAATCCACTCAAGAATTATCCTCATTAACTTATCTTCATTTTTTAAGAGCTTATGCAAATCTTTTCAAGATTATTCTCATTAAATTGTCTTCCTTTTTCAGTAACTCATGCAATTCTTTTCCAAAATTAGTCTCATTAATTTGTCTTCATTTTTTTATAATTCATGCAATATTTTCAAGAAATCAAACTTATAGATGCGTGACAACTATTTTTGCATGCAAACATATACTTCTTCATAGTAGTTATTTTTCTTACTTGCAAACATTTACTTTTTTTCATAGTAGCTATTTTCTTGCATGTAAACATTTACTTCTTTTCTGAAAGAAATCTATAGCATAATATACATTAATCTAATGCATATGCAATTTCTTTCCTAAGAGAAATCTATTATATTAGATATTGATCTCATAGATATACAAATTCTATTAAGAAATTGATACACATATAACTTGTCTTTTAATACTTGGAATCCCTCATCCCAACGAGATTTCTGACGTGATATTATATGTCAAATCGATAATTTCTGCCACAATATTATAGCCAACAGTGGCGAGGTAAGAGATGAAACAATTTCGCGTTGAGTTCCCCACAGGGCTGAATTTCATTAAACAAATTTTGTACATATAATTATTCAAAAACATTCATTCCTCTTTCTTGGCTTGATTCTACAAGCATTTGGGTATTAGTTCTTATTGCCCGTAGGCTTACAATAAGTACAATTAAGAAAATGCAATAGCTTTTGTAAATCCTAAAAGCACTCCATAAATCACCCATAAATAACTCCATAAATTATATTTTCCTAAATCACTCCATAAATCATATATTTTTTTAAAATTCTAAAATCACTCAATCTATCCCTAGAATCTTTCATGATTTTCAAGGTAGATTTGTTTTTTCCTTATGGACAAAATATCACCTATCCATAGCTTTTCTAGAACTATGACTCATTAGTACTAAAACTCATAAAATATACCAACTTGGAAAATACAATTTATTTACATAGAAGAATATAATTTCTTCTCGAAAATCAAGTATGCATTTTAAAAAAATTTTGATAATGAAGATTTAATAGCTTTGAAGCTCTAATGCTCCGGCATCAATGGTCCTCCGTGAAACCTTTTTTAATAATTGAGTTCCTCTCCACCCTTCTGTTCTAATAGTCAATTCAGTTTCATGAATATTAAAATTAGTTTTACAACGAATTCTTCGAGAAAATGTTTCTTGATTTATGTCTAGGTATTTCATTACATATATTAAAATAAATTAGTAATATTTTGTAATATGTAATACATGAATTTTACAAGAGTTTTTATGGTAGCTTACGCCAGGGATATTACATACTCCCCTCCTTTAAAGAGAGCATCGTCCTTGGTGTCTTCTCTCGTTGGAACGTTAACTTTTACTCATAATATCACAATCTAAATAACCAACAAGGGAATCCTTTCCCTTCAGAACAAAGGATTTTTATCTTCAATAAGTAAAATCAATAATGTTTATCAATAATTCTATACTTGGCAAAATACTTAGGAACCGAGCACGTTCCTCCCGACCACGAACTGCTTTCGCAAGTTCCCCTCGATCTAAGATCTACTTGCCACTAGAATCAACAACCTCATTGATTTCTTTGTGGCTTATTTTATAAGTTTCCTTCCCAAAATATTTTAGCAGTGTCCCACTTTTGGGTCTACCAGCTGTTTGGCCTAGCCCTTTTGTTTTGTTTTTTTTTTTCTTTTTGAAAAAGGTTCTTTCCTTTTTCCTTAAAGCCTACCTTTTTCTCCCATAGTGCTTTATTTCACCCAAACTTGGTATCTTTCTCCAACTAAGTAATTAAGTATGATCTTTCTCTCCCATCATATTAAATCCATTTATTTCTAATTATTTTCTCCTAGGGATTCTTAGGAATTTTTCAGGGAAGATTCATCTTACACTTAACCACCAACAATTGTTTCCAAACGGGAAAGAAATATTTTAACTCTAGTGCTCTTTCTTGAGTATTTTTCCAACATTTTTATTTGTTAATAATAATTAATCAATTACATTACAATAATTAAATTGATTACATCATCACAAAGTTTAAACATGGATTCCATAGCCATCCAGTCCAAAAATAGTCCATGTCTAAAATAATCAACATTAATATAGAAAACATTTGATACTTATTACTCCCCTGATTAATCACATCAACAATATTAGTCACCACAGTTTTTAATAAAACATACCTTCTACCAAAATACTATTATGCACAAAACATTTGCCAAATACATTCAAAATGCATTTCACTTTCACATGCATTTATGTTTTCAATATTTCAACACATAGAAAGGTGTGTGTGTGTGTGCCTATCGATTGGTATCCATATCTAATTTTGCAACCCTACTGCTACTGCCATATATATATATAAAAGAACTAGAAAAAACATCTACTTAGATGGTGAATCAACCTATATAGTGTTTGGTTAAGAATCTTCTTCATTAGAGGTTGAAAAATATAGACCTGCCAATTTATTTTCCATGATGGAGAATTTATTAGTGAGCTTCTCCATATCTCTTTGCATTTCATATATGCAAGGTAAGTTTTCTTGTTGAGTTTCAGAATGCTCCACTAGAATTTTCACCATGATGATTTTCAATTGATAGTAGATATCAATGGTTTTCATGTATCTAGTTTTCTAGGTCCTAGTATTCCACTTCCACATTTACATCCATGATAAATAGTTTTTCAATCCTCACTTCTCACTCAACCTCCTAGATCTATGCTTTGCTTTGCAAAGGAGTTGGAGAAATTCTCTACATAGCATTGAGCACATGAATTGAACGGGAGGAAGTGTTTTCTTTTTCCTTTGCGACCATATCTAACGATATTGACATAGAAAAAATATAATTATTTGCAAATGTGGATCTTGAATATTCTATGAAAAGAAGGGATGGACCTCATAACTAGATGAAAGGAATAAAGGATTCAATTTGATAAAAGGAAGCACTTGGATGAGGTTAATGGCAAGGCATGAAAAATCAGAGAAGAGGAGCACCTAACCCAGGAACTCCCCCCAAAGAGAGGCACAAACCCAACACTAACACAAGCAATAACAAAGGCGAAAACAAGAGACAACTTCTAGTGAAGAGATAAAAACTCGGAGTGAAAGGTGTTAAATTTTCATAAGGCTATATTGTTCTTTTCTTTGATAATTTCATTTCTCCATTAACACATTAATTTCACCCCATAACATCATAACATTATGAATATTTATATCATTATTTATCAACATATGCAACTATATAGAAGGAACAATAACATCATCATCAATGCATTGGAACATAAAGGAACACAGGAGGAAAAGCAAGCATACATAGAGACACCAAGATTGGTCAGAGACTAAGGCAAAACCCACTATGGGGAAAACCCTTGCAAACTATTATTCTAATAGATTTCTATCAAATGATTCAACAAAAGAGAGTACAATGATCCATATCTTCACAAAAAAATAGAATATCCATGAAATGCATATAAACATAAAAACTCTGATTCTGATAACTATAATGTATTATCAATTCCTTAGTCTACTGTTGAACACTTTTGTCACTAAGTGAAATCTTCATAGTACTGAGATTCATCTTGGAGTCCTAGAGGCATAGAGGAGGAGTTGAGCGAGCATCTATAACAGTGTTGGATGCTCTCTGGTGGACTATGTGCATGCGTCCGAGGAAAAATATGCTTTGTTCTAGCTCAAACCCTCGGATGCAACCTTAAGGCTATTGTGCACGCATCCAAGGCTCCCTGGACGCTATCTTGGCCACTTCATGTGTGCATCCAGGGACCTAAATGCTCGGTCTACCTTTTGAGGTCCTGCATGCTCCTTTAAAGTTAGCATGCGAGTGTATATAGCTTCGTGGACGTTGTATTGACCATAACATGTCTGTGTCCGGGATGAAATTTCCCAGATCGGTGCCAGCGTCTAAAAACCAGAAAACCTAGATTCATGTGATCTTTGATCCTGTAGCTTTGGACCCTTATGCGAGCTTCCTCCTTCAGACTTGTGCGAGCTAAGACAAAATAGTGTTAGAAAATTATATTTTATAGATATATATAGACGCAATACAATTCCCTCATATATAGTGAGGGGTTGCCTTCTAGGGCAAAAAACCCTAAATTAATCATAACTTCTACCATCAGATCTCCGCCTAATGAACGACCCAGATTGACTACGAAATTACAACATTTTACAAGGCAATTTTACATCTATACTTGGCTTCAAGGGCACTGCCACCGATCCCCCCACTAGGGGGGGGCTCCCAAAAGGTCGCAGCTGCCCCCCCTAGACTCGGCAGCAACTGGGGTTTAATGCGGCAATACCTTTGAATATAGAAGATAATCAAGCTCCACACCCAACAATCTCCCACTTGGAGACTGATTATAGCAACTCCACTGCTGCTCCATTTGCTAGACAATGACTCCACTGGTGGCATTGGAAAGAGCACACAAAGGGTTACTGTAGGTCGCAATTTCAGAACTGGAAGAATTGAAATTATAGAGTTATAGTCATTTCAAGATCAAGCTCTTGAAATCAAGAAAAGGTGATATGAGGAAGTTTGATGGCAAGGATCCGGTAAATTGGATACTTCAAATGGAGCAATATTTTGATCTACATGGTGTACCAATGTTAAAAAAAGGTATGTATTGCATCTTCATATTTATAACCGGATCAATTTTATGGTATAAAGGGCTTTGTTCTCGTAAAGAACTTGTTACGTGGTGAATTTTCATGGAGGAAATGATAGCACATTATGAGGATACAAAGAGAAACACCTTCTTTAGAGCAACACCACAACAATTGGAAAGAGTAAAAGAGCTTTGTTACATAGTGGAAAGTAA